>JAUJYP020000481.1:0-190337 GCA_030674075.2 Linum usitatissimum | reverse complement strand
AATTAGTACGACACGGTTCCACAATTCACTATCTCCCATACACTACGCTACGGTGCACTTCCATCATGGACTATGCACTGTGTCTTGGTACGGTGCCATTCTACCATGCACCACGCAACTTGAACCCTGGTACCATGCACTCCCACTAAACACATTGCACCATGGTTTTTTGCATCTCCACCGTGCACCATGGACCGCTACCTTGGCATGGGAAAGCACTTGCACTACGTAGTGTGGGCCTTGTTAAGGTGCACTTCCACCTCGCACTATGTACTAAGCAAATCGGACCGGTGCACCTCCACCGTGGACACTACATGGTTCATTACACTTCAACTATCCACCTTGCAAATTGTACCTTATTAGGGTGCACTACAACTACGCACTGTTCAAATTAGCGACATGGTTTCCCAATTTACTATGTCCCATGCACTACGGTACAGTTGAACTTCCATCATGGACTATGGACTCTGCAGGTACCTTGGTACGGTGTCATTCTACCATGCACCATGCAACTCCCCCCCCTACCTCCCTGCCCCCCCCCCCCCCCGCACTATGTAGTGTGGGCCTTGTTATGGTGCACCTCCACCCGGCACTATGTACTAAGTAAATCGGATCGGTGCACTTCCACCGTGGACACTACACTTTTGTTCATTACACTTCAACTATCCACCTTGCAAATTGCACCTTATTAGGGTGCACCACAACTATGCACTGTTCAAATTAGTATGACATGGTTCCACAATTCACTATCTCGCATGCACTACGGTACGGTGCACTTCCATCATGGACTATGCACCGTGCACACTTGGTACGTGCCATTCTACCATGCACCATGCAACTTGAACCTTGGTACCATGCACTCCCACTAAACACATTGCACCATGGTTTTTTGCACTTCCACCATGCACCATGCACCGTGCAGCTTGGTATAGAGCACTTGCACTATGTAGTGTGGGCCTTGTTATGGTGCACTTCCACCCGGCACTATGTACTAAGCAAATCGGATCGGTGCACTTCCACTGTGGACACTACACTTTTGTTCATTACACTTCAACTATCCACCTTGCAAATTGCACCTTATTAGGGTGCACTACAACTATGCACTGTTCAAATTAGTATGACATGGTTCCACAATTCACTATGTCCCATGCACTACGGTACGGTGCACTTCCATCATGGACTATGCATCATAAGCACCTTGGTACGGTGCCATTCTACCATGCACCATGCAACTTGAACCTTGGTACCATGCACTCCCACTAAACACATTGCACCATGGTTTTTTGCACTTCCACCATGCACCATGCACCGTGCAACGCTTGGTATAGAGCACTTGCACTATGTAGTGTGGGCCTTGTTATGGTGCACTTCCACCTCGCACTATGTACTAAGCAAATCGGACTGGTGCACTTCCACCGTGGACACTACACTTTTGTTCATTACACTTCAACTATCCACCTTGCAAATTGCACCTTATTAGTGTGCACTACAACTATGCACTGTTCAAATTAGTATGACATGGTTCCACAATTCACTATGCGCATGCACTACGGTACGGTGCACTTCCATCATGGACTATGCACTGTGCAGCTTGGTACGGTGCCATTCTACCATGCACCATGCAACTTGAACCTTGGTACCATGCACTCCCACTAAACACATTGCACCATGGTTTTTTGCACTTCCACCATGCACCATGCACCGTGCAGCTTGGTATAGAGCACTTGCACTATGTAGTGTGGGCCTTGTTATGGTGCACTTCCACCTGGCACTATGTACTAAGCAAATCGGACTGGTGCACTTCCACTGTGGACACTACACTTTTGTTCATTACACTTCAACTATCCACCTTGCAAATTGCACCTTATTAGGGTGCACTACAACTATGCACTGTTCAAATTAGTATGACATGGTTCCACAATTCACTATGTCCCATACACTACGGTACAATGAACTTCCATCATGGACTATGCACCGTGCAGCTTGGTACGGTGCCATTCTACCATGCACCATGCAACTTGAACCTTGGTACCATGCACTCCCACTAAACACATTGCACCATGGTTTTTTGCACTTCCACCATGCACCATGCACCGTGCAGCTTGGTATAGAGCACTTGCACTATGTAGTGTGGGCCTTGTTATGGTGCACTTCCACCTTGCACTATGTACTAAGCAAATCGGACCGGTGCACTTCCACCGTGGACACTACACTTTTGTTCATTACACTTCAACTATCCACCTTGCAAATTGCACCTTATTAGGGTGCACTACAACTATGCACTGTTCAAATTAGTATGACATGGTTCCACAATTCACTATGTCCCATGCACTACGGTATGCTGAACTTCCATCATGGACTATGCACCGTGCAGCTTGGTACGGTGCCATTCTACCATGCACCATGCAACTTGAACCTTGGTACCATGCACTCCCACTAAACACATTGCACCATGGTTTTTTGCACTTCCACCATGCACCATGCACCGTGCACCTTGGTATAGTGCACTTGCACTATGTAGTGTGGGCCTTGTTATGGTGCACTTCCACCTGGCACTATGTACTAAGAAAATCGGACTGGTGCACTTCCACTGTGGACACTACACTTTTGTTCATTACACTTCAACTATCCACCTTGCAAATTGCACCTTATTAGGGTGCACTACAACTATGCACTGTTCAAATTAGTATGACATGGTTCCACAATTCACTATCTCACATGCACTACGGTACGGTGCACTTCCATCATGGACTATGCACCGTGCACTTGGTACGGTGCCATTCTACCATGCACCATGCAACTTGAACCTTGGTACCATGCACTCCCACTAAACACATTGCACCATGGTTTTTTGCACTTCCACCATGAACCATGCACCGTGCGCCTTGGTATAGAGCACTTGCACTATGTAGTGTGGGCCTTGTTATGGTGCACTTCCACCTGGCACTATGTACTAAGCAAATCGGACTGGTGCACTTCCACTGTGGACACTACACTTTTGTTCATTACACTTCAACTATCCACCTTGCAAATTTCACCTTATTAGGCTGCACTACAACTATGCACTGTTCAAATTAGTATGACATGGTTCCACAATTCACTATGCACTTGCACTACGGTACGGTGCACTTCCATCATGGACTATGTACGTGCAGCTTGGTACGGTGCCATTTTACCATGCACCAAGCAACTTGAACCTTGGTACCATGCACTCCCACTAAACACACTGCATCATGGTTTTTTGCACTTCCACCATGCACCATGCACCATGCACCGTGCAGCTTGGTATAGTGCACTTGCACTATGTAGTGTGGGCCTTGGTATGGTGCACTTCCACCTGGCACTATGTACTAAGCAAATCGGACTGGTGCACTTCCACTGGACACTACACTTTTGTTCATTACACTTCAACTATCCACCTTGCAAATTGCACCTTATTAGGGTGCACTACAACTATGCACTGTTCAAATTAGTATGACATGGTTCCACAATTCACTATCTCCCATACACTACGCTACGGTGCACTTCCATCATGGACTATGCACTGTGCAGCCTTGGTACGGTGCCATTCTACCATGCACCATGCAACTTGAACCTTGGTACCATGCACTCCCACTAAACACATTGCACCATGGTTTTTTGCACTTCCACCATGAACCATGCACCGTGCAGCTTTGGTATAGAGCACTTGCACTATGTAGTGTGGGCCTTGTTATGGTGCACTTCCACCTCGGCACTATGTACTAAGCAAATCGGACCGGTGCACTTCCACCGTGGACACTACACTTTTGTTCATTACACTTCAACTATCCACCTTGCAAATTGCACCTTATTAGGGTGCACTACAACTATGCACCGTTCAAATTAGTATGACATGGTTCCACAATTCACTATGTCCCTTGCACTACGGTACGGTGCACTTCCATCATGGACTATGTACTGTGCAGCACTTGGTACGGTGCCATTCTACCATGCACCATGCAACTTGAACCTTGGTACCATGCACTCCCACTAAACACATTGCACCATGGTTTTTTGCACTTCCACCATGCACCATGCACCATGCACCGTGCAGCTTGGTATAGTGCACTTGCACTATGTAGTGTGGGCCTTGTTATGGTGCACTTCCACCTCGGCACTATGTACTAAGCAAATCGGACCGGTGCACTTCCACCGTGGACACTACACTTTTGTTCATTACACTTCAACTATCCACCTTGCAAATTGCACCTTATTAGGGTGCACTACAACTATGCACTGTTCAAATTAGTATGACATGGTTCCACAATTCACTATCTCCCATACACTACGCTACGGTGCACTTCCATCATGGACTATGCACTGTGCAGCTTGGTACGGTGCCATTCTACCATGCACCATGCAACTTGAACCTTGGTACCATGCACTCCCACTAAACACATTGCACCATGGTTTTTTGCACTTCCACCATGCACCATGCACCGTGCAGCTTGGTATAGAGCACTTGCACTATGTAGTGTGGGCCTTGTTATGGTGCACTTCCACCTGGCACTATGTACTAAGCAAATCGGACCGGTGCACTTCCACCGTGGACACTACACTTTTGTTCATTACACTTCAACTATCCACCTTGCAAATTGCACCTTATTAGGGTGCACTACAACTATGCACTGTTCAAATTAGTATGACATGGTTCCACAATTCACTATGTCCCATGCACTACGGTACGGTGAACTTCCATCATGGACTATGCACCGTGCAGCTTGGTACGGTGCCATTCTACCATGCACCATGCAACTTGAACCTTGGTACCATGCACTCCCACTAAACACATTGCACCATGGTTTTTTGCACTTCCACCATGCACCATGCACCGTGCAGCTTGGTATAGTGCACTTGCACTATGTAGTGTGGGCCTTGTTATGGTGCACTTCCACCTCGGCACTATGTACTAAGCAAATCGGACGGTGCACTTCCACTGTGGACACTACACTTTTGTTCATTACACTTCAACTATCCACCTTGCAAATTTCACCTTATTAGGGTGCACTACAACTATGCACTGTTCAAATTAGTATGACATGGTTCCACAATTCACTATGTCCCATATACTATGGTACAGTGCACTTCCATCATGGACTATGCACTGTGCAGCTTGGTACGGTGCCATTCTACCATGCACCATGCAACTTGAACCTTGGTACCATGCACTCCCACTAAACACATTGCACCATGGTTTTTTGCACTTCCACCATGAACCATGCACTGTGCAGCTTGGTATAGAGCACTTGCACTATGTAGTGTGGGCCTTGTTATGGTGCACTTCCACCTTGCACTATGTACTAAGCAAATCGGACTGGTGCACTTCCACTGTGGACACTACACTTTTGTTCATTACACTTCAACTATCCACCTTGCAAATTTCACCTTATTAGGCTGCACTACAACTATGCACTGTTCAAATTAGTATGACATGGTTCCACAATTCACTATGCACTTGCACTACGGTACGGTGCACTTCCATCATGGACTATGTACTGTGCAGCTTGGTACGGTGCCATTTTACCATGCACCAAGCAACTTGAACCTTGGTACCATGCACTCCCACTAAACACATTGCACCATGGTTTTTTGCACTTCCACCATGCACCATGCACCATGCACCGTGCAGTTGGTATAGTGCACTTGCACTATGTAGTGTGGGCCTTGGTATGGTGCACTTCCACCTGGCACTATGTACTAAGCAAATCGGACTGGTGCACTTCCACTGTGGACACTACACTTTTGTTCATTACACTTCAACTATCCACCTTGCAAATTGCACCTTATTAGGGTGCACTACAACTATGCACTATTCAAATTAGTATGACATGGTTCCACAATTCACTATGTCCCATGCACTACGGTACGCTGAACTTCCATCATGGACTATGCACTGTGCAGCTTGGTACGGTGCCATTCTACCATGCACCATGCAACTTGAACCTTGGTACCATGCACTCCCACTAAACACATTGCACCATGGTTTTTTGCACTTCCACCATGAACCATGCACTGTGCAGCTTGGTATAGAGCACTTGCACTATGTAGTGTGGGCCTTGTTATGGTGCACTTCCACCTGGGCACTATGTACTAAGCAAATCGGACCGGTGCACTTCCACCGTGGACACTACACTTTTGTTCATTACACTTCAACTATCCACCTTGCAAATTTCACCTTATTAGGGTGCACTACAACTATGCACTGTTCAAATTAGTATGACATGGTTCCACAATTCACTATGTCACTTGCACTACGGTACGGTGCACTTCCATCATGGACTATGCACCGTGCAGCCTTGGTACGGTGCCATTTTACCATGCACCAAGCAACTTGAACCTTGGTACCATGCACTCCCACTAAACACATTGCACCATGGTTTTTTGCACTTCCACCATGCACCATGCACCGTGCAGCTTGGTATAGAGCACTTGCACTATGTAGTGTGGGCCTTGTTATGGTGCACTTCCACCCGGCACTATGTACTAAGCAAATCGGACCGGTGCACTTCCACCGTGGACACTACACTTTTGTTCATTACACTTCAACTATCCACCTTGCAAATTGCACCTTATTAGGGTGCACTACAACTATGCACTGTTCAAATTAGTATGACATGGTTCCACAATTCACTATCTCCCATACACTACGCTACGGTGCACTTCCATCATGGACTATGCACTGTGCAGCTTTGGTACGGTGCCATTCTACCATGCACCATGCAACTTGAACCTTGGTACCATGCACTCCCACTAAACACATTGCACCATGGTTTTTTGCACTTCCACCATGCACCATGCACCGTGCAGCTTGGTATAGAGCACTTGCACTATGTAGTGTGGGCCTTGTTATGGTGCACTTCCACCCGGCACTATGTACTAAGCAAATCGGACCGGTGCACTTCCACCGTGGACACTACACTTTTGTTCATTACACTTCAACTATCCACCTTGCAAATTGCACCTTATTAGGGTGCACTACAACTATGCACCGTTCAAATTAGTATGACATGGTTTCCCAATTCACTATGTCCCATGCACTACGGTACAGTGAACTTCCATCATGGACTATGCACTGTGCAGCTTGGTACGGTGTCATTCTACCATGCACCATGCAACTTGAACCTTGGTACCATGCACTCCCACTAAACACATTGCACCATGGTTTTTTGCACTTCCACCATGCACCATGCACCGTGCAGCTTGGTATAGTGCACTTGCACTATGTAGTGTGGGCCTTGTTATGGTGCACTTCCACCCGGCACTATGTACTAAGAAAATCGGACTGGTGCACTTCCACTGTGGACACTACACTTTTGTTCATTACACTTCAACTATCCACCTTGCAAATTGCACCTTATTAGGGTGCACTACAACTATGCACTGTTCAAATTAGTATGACATGGTTCCACAATTCACTATGTCCCATATACTATGGTACGGTGCACTTCCATCATGGACTATGCACCGTGCAGCTTGGTACGGTGCCATTCTACCATGCACCATGCAACTTGAACCTTGGTACCATGCACTCCCACTAAACACATTGCACCATGGTTTTTTGCACTTCCACCATGCACCATGCACCGTGCAGCTTGGTATAGAGCACTTGCACTATGTAGTGTGGGCCTTGTTATGGTGCACTTCCACCTTGCACTATGTACTAAGCAAATCGGACCGGTGCACTTCCACCGTGGACACTACACTTTTGTTCATTACACTTCAACTATCCACCTTGCAAATTGCACCTTATTAGGGTGCACTACAACTATGCACTGTTCAAATTAGTATGACATGGTTCCACAATTCACTATGTCCCATGCACTACGGTACGGTGCACTTCCATCATGGACTATGCACTCGTGCAGCCTTGGTACGGTGCCATTTCTACCATGCACCATGCAACTTGAACCTTGGTACCATGCACTCCCACTAAACACATTGCACCATGGTTTTTTGCACTTCCACCATGCACCATGCACCGTGCAGCTTGGTATAGAGCACTTGCACTATGTAGTGTGGGCCTTGTTATGGTGCACTTCCACCTCGGCACTATGTACTAAGCAAATCGGACCGGTGCACTTCCACCGTGGACACTACACTTTTGTTCATTACACTTCAACTATCCACCTTGCAAATTGCACCTTATTAGGGTGCACTACAACTATGCACTGTTCAAATTAGTATGACATGGTTCCACAATTCACTATGTCCCATGCACTACGGTACGGTGAACTTCCATCATGGACTATGCACCGTGCAGCTTGGTACGGTGCCATTCTACCATGCACCATGCAACTTGAACCTTGGTACCATGCACTCCCACTAAACACATTGCACCATGGTTTTTTGCACTTCCACCATGCACCATGCACCGTGCAGCTTGGTATAGTGCACTTGCACTATGTAGTGTGGGCCTTGTTATGGTGCACTTCCACCCGGCACTATGTACTAAGAAAATCGGACTGGTGCACTTCCACTGTGGACACTACACTTTTGTTCATTACACTTCAACTATCCACCTTGCAAATTGCACCTTATTAGGGTGCACTACAACTATGCACTCGTTCAAATTAGTATGACATGGTTCCACAATTCACTATCTCCCATGCACTACGGTACATGCTGCACTTCCATCATGGACTATGCACCGTGCAGCTTGGTACGGTGCCATTCTACCATGCACCATGCAACTTGAACCTTGGTACCATGCACTCCCACTAAACACATTGCACCATGGTTTTTTGCACTTCCACCATGCACCATGCACCGTGCAGCTTGGTATAGAGCACTTGCACTATGTAGTGTGGGCCTTGTTATGGTGCACTTCCACCTGGCACTATGTACTAAGCAAATCGGACTGGTGCACTTCCACTGTGGACACTACACTTTTGTTCATTACACTTCAACTATCCACCTTGCAAATTGCACCTTATTAGGGTGCACTACAACTATGCACTGTTCAAATTAGTATGACATGGTTCCACAATTCACTATGTCCCATGCACTACGGTACGCTGAACTTCCATCATGGACTATGCACCGTGCAGCTTGGTACGGTGCCATTCTACCATGCACCATGCAACTTGAACCTTGGTACCATGCACTCCCACTAAACACATTGCACCATGGTTTTTTGCACTTCCACCATGCACCATGCACCGTGCACCGTTTTGGTATAGTGCACTTGCACTATGTAGTGTGGGCCTTGTTATGGTGCACTTCCACCTTGGCACTATGTACTAAGAAAATCGGACCGGTGCACTTCCACCGTGGACACTACACTTTTGTTCATTACACTTCAACTATCCACCTTGCAAATTGCACCTTATTAGGGTGCACTACAACTATGCACTGTTCAAATTAGTATGACATGGTTCCACAATTCACTATGTCCCATGCACTACGGTACGGTGCACTTCCATCATGGACTATGCACCGTGCAGCTTGGGTACGGTGCCATTCTACCATGCACCATGCAACTTGAACCTTGGTACCATGCACTCCCACTAAACACATTGCACCATGGTTTTTTGCACTTCCACCATGCACCATGCACCGTGCAGCCTTGGTATAGAGCACTTGCACTATGTAGTGTGGGCCTTGTTATGGTGCACTTCCACCTTGGCACTATGTACTAAGCAAATCGGACCGGTGCACTTCCACCGTGGACACTACACTTTTGTTCATTACACTTCAACTATCCACCTTGCAAATTTCACCTTATTAGGGTGCACTACAACTATGCACTGTTCAAATTAGTATGACATGGTTCCACAATTCACTATGTCCCATGCACTACGGTACAATGAACTTCCATCATGGACTATGCACTGTGCAGCTTGGTACGGTGCCATTCTACCATGCACCATGCAACTTGAACCTTGGTACCATGCACTCCCACTAAACACATTGCACCATGGTTTTTTGCACTTCCACCATGCACCATGCACCGTGCAGCTTGGTATAGAGCACTTGCACTATGTAGTGTGGGCCTTGTTATGGTGCACTTCCACCTGGCACTATGTACTAAGCAAATCGGACCGGTGCACTTCCACCGTGGACACTACACTTTTGTTCATTACACTTCAACTATCCACCTTGCAAATTGCACCTTATTAGGGTGCACTACAACTATGCACTGTTCAAATTAGTATGACATGGTTCCACAATTCACTATGTCCCATGCACTACGGTACGGTGCACTTCCATCATGGACTATGCACCGTGCAGCTTGGTACGGTGCCATTCTACCATGCACCATGCAACTTGAACCTTGGTACCATGCACTCCCACTAAACACATTGCACCATGGTTTTTTGCACTTCCACCATGCACCATGCACCGTGCAGCCTTGGTATAGAGCACTTGCACTATGTAGTGTGGGCCTTGTTATGGTGCACTTCCACCTTGGCACTATGTACTAAGCAAATCGGACCGGTGCACTTCCACCGTGGACACTACACTTTTGTTCATTACACTTCAACTATCCACCTTGCAAATTGCACCTTATTAGGGTGCACTACAACTATGCACTGTTCAAATTAGTATGACATGGTTCCACAATTCACTATCTCCCATGCACTACGGTACGGTGCACTTCCATCATGGACTATGCACCGTGCAGCCTTGGTACGGTGCCATTCTACCATGCACCATGCAACTTGAACCTTGGTACCATGCACTCCCACTAAACACATTGCACCATGGTTTTTTGCACTTCCACCATGCACCATGCACCGTGCAGCTTGGTATAGAGCACTTGCACTATGTAGTGTGGGCCTTGTTATGGTGCACTTCCACCCGGCACTATGTACTAAGCAAATCGGACCGGTGCACTTCCACCGTGGACACTACACTTTTGTTCATTACACTTCAACTATCCACCTTGCAAATTGCACCTTATTAGGGTGCACTACAACTATGCACTGTTCAAATTAGTATGACATGGTTTCCCAATTCACTATGTCCCATGCACTACGGTACAATGAACTTCTATCATGGACTATGCACTGTGCAGCTTGGTACGGTGTCATTCTACCATGCACCATGCAACTTGAACCTTGGTACCATGCACTCCCACTAAACACATTGCACCATGGTTTTTTGCACTTCCACCATGCACCATGCACCGTGCAGCTTGGTATAGAGCACTTGCACTATGTAGTGTGGGCCTTGTTATGGTGCACTTCCACCTGGCACTATGTACTAAGAAAATCGGACTGGTGCACTTCCACTGTGGACACTACACTTTTGTTCATTACACTTCAACTATCCACCTTGCAAATTGCACCTTATTAGGGTGCACTACAACTATGCACTGTTCAAATTAGTATGACATGGTTCCACAATTCACTATCTCTCATGCACTACGGTACGGTGCACTTCCATCATGGACTATGCACTGTGCAGCTTGGTACGGTGCCATTCTACCATGCACCATGCAACTTGAACCTTGGTACCATGCACTCCCACTAAACACATTGCACCATGGTTTTTTGCACTTCCACCATGAACCATGCACTGTGCAGCCTTGGTATAGAGCACTTGCACTATGTAGTGTGGGCCTTGTTATGGTGCACTTCCACCTGGCACTATGTACTAAGCAAATCGGACTGGTGCACTTCCACTGTGGACACTACACTTTTGTTCATTACACTTCAACTATCCACCTTGCAAATTTCACCTTATTAGGGTGCACTACAACTATGCACTGTTCAAATTAGTATGACATGGTTCCACAATTCACTATGCACTTGCACTACGGTACGGTGCACTTCCATCATGGACTATGCACTGTGCAGCTTGGTACGGTGCCATTTTACCATGCACCAAGCAACTTGAACCTTGGTACCATGCACTCCCACTAAACACATTGCACCATGGTTTTTTGCACTTCCACCATGCACCATGCACCGTGCACCGCTTGGTATAGTGCACTTGCACTATGTAGTGTGGGCCTTGTTATGGTGCACTTCCACCTCGGCACTATGTACTAAGCAAATCGGACCGGTGCACTTCCACCGTGGACACTACACTTTTGTTCATTACACTTCAACTATCCACCTTGCAAATTGCACCTTATTAGGGTGCACTACAACTATGCACTGTTCAAATTAGTATGACATGGTTCCACAATTCACTATGTCCCATACACTACGCTACGGTGCACTTCCATCATGGACTATGCACCGTGCAGCTTGGTACGGTGCCATTCTACCATGCACCATGCAACTTGAACCTTGGTACCATGCACTCCCACTAAACACATTGCACCATGGTTTTTTGCACTTCCACCATGCACCATGCACCGTGCAGCTTGGTATAGAGCACTTGCACTATGTAGTGTGGGCCTTGTTATGGTGCACTTCCACCTCGGCACTATGTACTAAGCAAATCGGACCGGTGCACTTCCACCGTGGACACTACACTTTTGTTCATTACACTTCAACTATCCACCTTGCAAATTGCACCTTATTAGGGTGCACTACAACTATGCACCGTTCAAATTAGTATGACATGGTTCCACAATTCACTATGTCCCATGCACTACGGTACGGTGCACTTCCATCATGGACTATGCACCGTGCAGCTTGGTACGGTGCCATTCTACCATGCACCATGCAACTTGAACCTTGGTACCATGCACTCCCACTAAACACATTGCACCATGGTTTTTTGCACTTCCACCATGCACCATGCACCGTGCAGCTTGGTATAGAGCACTTGCACTATGTAGTGTGGGCCTTGTTATGGTGCACTTCCACCTTGGCACTATGTACTAAGCAAATCGGACCGGTGCACTTCCACCGTGGACACTACACTTTTGTTCATTACACTTCAACTATCCACCTTGCAAATTGCACCTTATTAGGGTGCACTACAACTATGCACTGTTCAAATTAGTATGACATGGTTCCACAATTCACTATGTCCCATGCACTACGGTACGGTGCACTTCCATCATGGACTATGCACCGTGCAGCCTTGGTACGGTGCCATTCTACCATGCACCATGCAACTTGAACCTTGGTACCATGCACTCCCACTAAACACATTGCACCATGGTTTTTTGCACTTCCACCATGCACCATGCACCGTGCAGCTTGGTATAGAGCACTTGCACTATGTAGTGTGGGCCTTGTTATGGTGCACTTCCACCCGGCACTATGTACTAAGCAAATCGGACCGGTGCACTTCCACCGTGGACACTACACTTTTGTTCATTACACTTCAACTATCCACCTTGCAAATTTCACCTTATTAGGGTGCACTACAACTATGCACTGTTCAAATTAGTATGACATGGTTCCACAATTCACTATGTCCCATGCACTACGGTACGGTGAACTTCCATCATGGACTATGCACCGTGCAGCTTTGGTACGGTGCCATTCTACCATGCACCATGCAACTTGAACCTTGGTACCATGCACTCCCACTAAACACATTGCACCATGGTTTTTTGCACTTCCACCATGCACCATGCACCGTGCACCGCCTTGGTATAGAGCACTTGCACTATGTAGTGTGGGCCTTGTTATGGTGCACTTCCACCTCGGCACTATGTACTAAGCAAATCGGACCGGTGCACTTCCACCGTGGACACTACACTTTTGTTCATTACACTTCAACTATCCACCTTGCAAATTGCACCTTATTAGGGTGCACTACAACTATGCACCGTTCAAATTAGTATGACATGGTTCCACAATTCACTATGTCCCATGCACTACGGTACGGTGAACTTCCATCATGGACTATGCACCGTGCAGCTTGGTACGGTGCCATTCTACCATGCACCATGCAACTTGAACCTTGGTACCATGCACTCCCACTAAACACATTGCACCATGGTTTTTTGCACTTCCACCATGCACCATGCACCGTGCAGCTTGGTATAGAGCACTTGCACTATGTAGTGTGGGCCTTGTTATGGTGCACTTCCACCCTGGCACTATGTACTAAGCAAATCGGACCGGTGCACTTCCACCGTGGACACTACACTTTTGTTCATTACACTTCAACTATCCACCTTGCAAATTGCACCTTATTAGGGTGCACTACAACTATGCACTCGTTCAAATTAGTATGACATGGTTCCACAATTCACTATGTCCCATGCACTACGGTACGGTGCACTTCCATCATGGACTATGCACCGTGCAGCTTGGTACGGTGCCATTCTACCATGCACCATGCAACTTGAACCTTGGTACCATGCACTCCCACTAAACACATTGCACCATGGTTTTTTGCACTTCCACCATGCACCATGCACCGTGCAGCTTGGTATAGAGCACTTGCACTATGTAGTGTGGGCCTTGTTATGGTGCACTTCCACCTTGGCACTATGTACTAAGCAAATCGGACCGGTGCACTTCCACCGTGGACACTACACTTTTGTTCATTACACTTCAACTATCCACCTTGCAAATTGCACCTTATTAGGGTGCACTACAACTATGCACCGTTCAAATTAGTATGACATGGTTCCACAATTCACTATGTCCCATGCACTACGGTACGGTGAACTTCCATCATGGACTATGCACCGTGCAGCTTGGTACGGTGCCATTCTACCATGCACCATGCAACTTGAACCTTGGTACCATGCACTCCCACTAAACACATTGCACCATGGTTTTTTGCACTTCCACCATGCACCATGCACCGTGCAGCTTGGTATAGAGCACTTGCACTATGTAGTGTGGGCCTTGTTATGGTGCACTTCCACCCCGGCACTATGTACTAAGCAAATCGGACCGGTGCACTTCCACCGTGGACACTACACTTTTGTTCATTACACTTCAACTATCCACCTTGCAAATTGCACCTTATTAGGGTGCACTACAACTATGCACTGTTCAAATTAGTATGACATGGTTCCACAATTCACTATGTCCCATGCACTACGGTACGCTGAACTTCCATCATGGACTATGCACCGTGCACTTGGTACGGTGCCATTCTACCATGCACCATGCAACTTGAACCTTGGTACCATGCACTCCCACTAAACACATTGCACCATGGTTTTTTGCACTTCCACCATGCACCATGCACCGTGCAGCTTTGGTATAGAGCACTTGCACTATGTAGTGTGGGCCTTGTTATGGTGCACTTCCACCTGGCACTATGTACTAAGCAAATCGGACTGGTGCACTTCCACTGTGGACACTACACTTTTGTTCATTACACTTCAACTATCCACCTTGCAAATTTCACCTTATTAGGGTGCACTACAACTATGCACTGTTCAAATTAGTATGACATGGTTCCACAATTCACTATGTCACTTGCACTACGGTACGGTGCACTTCCATCATGGACTATGCACCGTGCAGCTTGGTACGGTGCCATTTTACCATGCACCAAGCAACTTGAACCTTGGTACCATGCACTCCCACTAAACACATTGCACCATGGTTTTTTGCACTTCCACCATGCACCATGCACCGTGCAGCTTGGTATAGAGCACTTGCACTATGTAGTGTGGGCCTTGTTATGGTGCACTTCCACCTGGCACTATGTACTAAGCAAATCGGACCGGTGCACTTCCACCGTGGACACTACACTTTTGTTCATTACACTTCAACTATCCACCTTGCAAATTGCACCTTATTAGGGTGCACTACAACTATGCACTGTTCAAATTAGTATGACATGGTTCCACAATTCACTATCTCCCATGCACTACGGTACGGTGCACTTCCATCATGGACTATGCACCGTGCAGCTTGGTACGGTGCCATTCTACCATGCACCATGCAACTTGAACCTTGGTACCATGCACTCCCACTAAACACATTGCACCATGGTTTTTTGCACTTCCACCATGCACCATGCACCGTGCAGCTTGGTATAGAGCACTTGCACTATGTAGTGTGGGCCTTGTTATGGTGCACTTCCACCTTGCACTATGTACTAAGCAAATCGGACCGGTGCACTTCCACCGTGGACACTACACTTTTGTTCATTACACTTCAACTATCCACCTTGCAAATTGCACCTTATTAGGGTGCACTACAACTATGCACTGTTCAAATTAGTATGACATGGTTCCACAATTCACTATGTCCCATGCACTACGGTACGCTGAACTTCCATCATGGACTATGCACCGTGCAGCTTGGTACGGTGCCATTCTACCATGCACCATGCAACTTGAACCTTGGTACCATGCACTCCCACTAAACACATTGCACCATGGTTTTTTGCACTTCCACCATGCACCATGCACCGTGCACTTGGTATAGAGCACTTGCACTATGTAGTGTGGGCCTTGTTATGGTGCACTTCCACCTTGCACTATGTACTAAGCAAATCGGATCGGTGCACTTCCACCGTGGACACTACACTTTTGTTCATTACACTTCAACTATCCACCTTGCAAATTGCACCTTATTAGGGTGCACTACAACTATGCACTGTTCAAATTAGTATGACATGGTTCCACAATTCACTATCTCACATGCACTACGGTACGGTGCACTTCCATCATGGACTATGCACTGTGCAGCTTGGTACGGTGCCATTCTACCATGCACCATGCAATTTGAACCTTGGTACCATGCACTCCCACTAAACACATTGCACCATGGTTTTTTGCACTTCCACCATGAACCATGCACCGTGCAGCTTTGGTATAGAGCACTTGCACTATGTAGTGTGGGCCTTGTTATGGTGCACTTCCACCTCGGCACTATGTACTAAGCAAATCGGACCGGTGCACTTCCACCGTGGACACTACACTTTTGTTCATTACACTTCAACTATCCACCTTGCAAATTTCACCTTATTAGGGTGCACTACAACTATGCACTGTTCAAATTAGTATGACATGGTTCCACAATTCACTATGTCACTTGCACTACGGTACGGTGCACTTCCATCATGGACTATGCACCGTGCAGCTTGGTACGGTGCCATTTTACCATGCACCAAGCAACTTGAACCTTGGTACCATGCACTCCCACTAAACACATTGCACCATGGTTTTTTGCACTTCCACCATGCACCATGCACCGTGCAGCTTGGTATAGAGCACTTGCACTATGTAGTGTGGGCCTTGTTATGGTGCACTTCCACCTGGCACTATGTACTAAGCAAATCGGACTGGTGCACTTCCACTGTGGACACTACACTTTTGTTCATTACACTTCAACTATCCACCTTGCAAATTGTACCTTATTAGGGTGCACTACAACTATGCACTATTCAAATTAGTATGACATGGTTCCACAATTCACTATGTCCCATATACTATGGTACAGTGAACTTCCATCATGGACTATGCACTGTGCAGCTTGGTACGGTGCCATTCTACCATGCACCATGCAACTTGAACCTTGGTACCATGCACTCCCACTAAACACATTGCACCATGGTTTTTTGCACTTCCACCATGCACCATGCACCGTGCAGCTTGGTATAGAGCACTTGCACTATGTAGTGTGGGCCTTGTTATGGTGCACTTCCACCTTGGCACTATGTACTAAGAAAATCGGACCGGTGCACTTCCACCGTGGACACTACACTTTTGTTCATTACACTTCAACTATCCACCTTGCAAATTGCACCTTATTAGGGTGCACTACAACTATGCACTGTTCAAATTAGTATGACATGGTTCCACAATTCACTATGCTCTCATGCACTACGGTACGGTGCACTTCCATCATGGACTATGCACTGTGCAGCTTGGTACGGTGCCATTTTACCATGCACCATGCAACTTGAACCTTGGTACCATGCACTCCCACTAAACACATTGCACCATGGTTTTTTGCACTTCCACCATGAACCATGCACTGTGCAGCTTGGTATAGAGCACTTGCACTATGTAGTGTGGGCCTTGTTATGGTGCACTTCCACCTGGCACTATGTACTAAGCAAATCGGACCGGTGCACTTCCACCGTGGACACTACACTTTTGTTCATTACACTTCAACTATCCACCTTGCAAATTTCACCTTATTAGGGTGCACTACAACTATGCACTGTTCAAATTAGTATGACATGGTTCCACAATTCACTATGTCACTTGCACTACGGTACGGTGCACTTCCATCATGGACTATGTACCGTGCAGCTTGGTACGGTGCCATTTTACCATGCACCAAGCAACTTGAACCTTGGTACCATGCACTCCCACTAAACACATTGCACCATGGTTTTTTGCACTTCCACCATGCACCATGCACCGTGCAGCTTGGTATAGTGCACTTGCACTATGTAGTGTGGGCCTTGTTATGGTGCACTTCCACCTGGCACTATGTACTAAGCAAATCGGACTCGGTGCACTTCCACCGTGGACACTACACTTTTGTTCATTACACTTCAACTATCCACCTTGCAAATTGCACCTTATTAGGTGCACTACAACTATGCACTGTTCAAATTAGTATGACATGGTTCCACAATTCACTATGTCCCATGCACTACGGTACGGTGAACTTCCATCATGGACTATGCACCGTGCACTTGGTACGGTGCCATTCTACCATGCACCATGCAACTTGAACCTTGGTACCATGCACTCCCACTAAACACATTGCACCATGGTTTTTTGCACTTCCACCATGCACCATGCACCGTGCAGCTTGGTATAGAGCACTTGCACTATGTAGTGTGGGCCTTGTTAAGGTGCACTTCCACCCGGCACTATGTACTAAGCAAATCGGATCGGTGCACTTCCACCGTGGACACTACACTTTTGTTCATTACACTTCAACTATCCACCTTGCAAATTGCACTTTATTAGGGTGCACTACAACTATGCACTATTCAAATTAGTATGACATGGTTCCACAATTCACTATGTCCCATATACTATGGTACAGTGAACTTCCATCATGGACTATGCACTGTGCAGCTTGGTACGGTGCCATTCTACCATGCACCATGCAACTTGAACCTTGGTACCATGCACTCCCATTAAAAACATTGCACCATGGTTTTTTGCACTTCCACCATGCACTATGCACCGTGCAGCTTGGTATAGAGCACTTGCACTATGTAGTGTGGGCCTTGTTATGGTGCACTTCCACCTTGCACTATGTACTAAGCAAATCGGACTGGTGCACTTCCACTGTGGACACTACACTTTTGTTCATTACACTTCAACTATCCACCTTGCAAATTTCACCTTATTAGGGTGCACTACAACTATGCACTGTTCAAATTAGTATGACATGGTTCCACAATTCACTATGCACTTGCACTACGGTACGGTGCACTTCCATCATGGACTATGCACTGTGCAGCTTGGTACGGTGCCATTTTACCATGCACCAAGCAAGTTGAACCTTGGTACTATGCACTCCCACTAAACACATTGCACCATGGTTTTTTGCACTTCCACCATGCACCATGCACCGTGCAGCTTGGTATAGAGCACTTGCACTATGTAGTGTGGGCCTTGTTATGGTGCACTTCCACCCGGCACTATGTACTAAGCAAATCGGACCGGTGCACTTCCACCGTGGACACTACACTTTTGTTCATTACACTTCAACTATCCACCTTGCAAATTGCACCTTATTAGGGTGCACTAAAACTATGCACTGTTCAAATTAGTATGACATGGTTCCACAATTCACTATCTCCCATGCACTACGGTACGGTGCACTTCAATCATGGACTGTGCACCATGCAGCTTGGTAAGGTTCCATTCTGCCATGCACCATGCAACTTGAACCTTGGTACCATGCACTCCCACTAAACACATTGCACCATGGTTTTTTGCACTTCCACCATGCACCATGCACCGTGCAGCTTGGTATAGTGCACTTGCACTATGTAGTGTGGGCCTTGTTATGGTGCACTTCCACCCGGCACTATGTACTATGCAAATCGGACCGGTGCACTTCCACCGTGGACACTACACTTTTGTTCATTACACTTCAACTATCCACCTTGCAAATTGCACCTTATTAGGGTGCACTACAACTATGCACTGTTCAAATTAGTATGACATGGTTCCACAATTCACTATGTCCCATGCACTACGGTACGGTGCACTTCCATCATGGACTATGCACCGTGCAGCTTGGTACGGTGCCATTCTACCATGCACCATGCAACTTGAACCTTGGTACCATGCACTCCCACTAAACACATTGCACCATGGTTTTTTGCACTTCCACCATGCACCATGCACCGTGCAGCTTGGTATAGTGCACTTGCACTATGTAGTGTGGGCCTTGTTATGGTGCACTTCCACCTCGGCACTATGTACTAAGAAAATCGGACCGGTGCACTTCCACCGTGGACACTACACTTTTGTTCATTACACTTCAACTATCCACCTTGCAAATTTCACCTTATTAGGTGCACTACAACTATGCACTGTTCAAATTAGTATGACATGGTTCCACAATTCACTATCTCTCATGCACTACGGTACGGTGCACTTCCATCATGGACTATGCACTGTGCAGCTTGGTACGGTACCATTCTACCATGCACCATGCAACTTGAACCTTGGTACCATGCACTCCCACTAAACACATTGCACCATGGTTTTTTGCACTTCCACCATGAACCATGCACTGTGCAGCTTGGTATAGAGCACTTGCACTATGTAGTGTGGGCCTTGTTATGGTGCACTTCCACCTGGCACTATGTACTAAGCAAATCGGACTGGTGCACTTCCACTGTGGACACTACACTTTTGTTCATTACACTTCAACTATCCACCTTGCAAATTTCACCTTATTAGGGTGCACTACAACTATGCACTGTTCAAATTAGTATGACATGGTTCCACAATTCACTATGCACTTGCACTACGGTACGGTGCACTTCCATCATGGACTATGTACTGTGCAGCTTGGTACGGTGCCATTTTACCATGCACCAAGCAACTTGAACCTTGGTACCATGCACTCCCACTAAACACACTGCATCATGGTTTTTTGCACTTCCACCATGCACCATGCACCAGGCACCGTGTAGCTTGGTATAGTGCACTTGCACTATGTAGTGTGGGCCTTGGTATGGTGCACTTCCACCTGGCACTATGTACTAAGCAAATCGGACTGGTGCACTTCCACTGTGGACACTACACTTTTGTTCATTACACTTCAACTATCCACCTTGCAAATTGTACCTTATTAGGGTGCACTACAACTATGCACTATTCAAATTAGTATGACATGGTTCCACAATTCACTACGTCCCATATACTATGGTACAGTGAACTTCCATCATGGACTATGCACTGTGCAGCTTGGTACGGTGCCATTCTACCATGCACCATGCAACTTGAACCTTGGTACCATGCACTCCCATTAAAAACATTGCACCATGGTTTTTTGCACTTCCACCATGCACTATGCACCGTGCAGCTTGGTATAGAGCACTTGCACTATGTAGTGTGGGCCTTGTTATGGTGCACTTCCACCTTGGCACTATGTACTAAGCAAATCGGACCGGTGCACTTCCACCGTGGACACTACACTTTTGTTCATTACACTTCAACTATCCACCTTGCAAATTTCACCTTATTAGGGTGCACTACAATTATGCACTGTTCAAATTAGTATGACATGGTTCCACAATTCACTATGCACTTGCACTACGGTACGGTGCACTTCCATCATGGACTATGCACTGTGCAGCTTGGTACGGTGCCATTTTACAATGCACCAAGCAAGTTGAACCTTGGTACTATGCACTCCCACTAAACACATTGCACCATGGTTTTTTGCACTTCCACCATGCACCATGCACCGTGCAGCTTGGTATAGAGCACTTGCACTATGTAGTGTGGGCCTTGTTATGGTGCACTTCAAGCTGGCACTATGTACTAAGCAAATCGGACTGGTGCACTTCCACTGTGGACACTACACTTTTGTTCATTACACTTCAACTATCCACCTTGCAAATTTCACCTTATTAGGGTGCACTAAAACTATGCACTGTTCAAATTAGTATGACATGGTTCCACAATTCACTATCTCCCATGCACTACGGTACGGTGCACTTCAATCATGGACTGTGCACCATGCAGCTTGGTAAGGTTCCATTCTGCCATGCACCATGCAACTTGAACCTTGGTACCATGCACTCCCACTAAACACATTGCACCATGGTTTTTTGCACTTCCACCATGCACCATGCACCGTGCAGCTTGGTATAGTGCACTTGCACTATGTAGTGTGGGCCTTGTTATGGTGCACTTCCACCTGGCACTATGTACTAAGAAAATCGGACTGGTGCACTTCCACTGTGGACACTACACTTTTGTTCATTACACTTCCACTATCCAACTTGCAAATTGCACCTTATTAGGGTGCACTACAACTATGCACTGTTCAAATTAGTATGACATGGTTCCACAATTCACTATCTCTCATGCACTACGGTACGGTGCACTTCCATCATGGACTATGCACTGTGCAGCTTGGTACGGTGCCATTCTACCATGCACCATGCAACTTGAACCTTGGTACCATGCACTCCCACTAAACACATTGCACCATGGTTTTTTGCACTTCCACCATGCACCATGCACCGTGCAGCTTGGTATAGAGCACTTGCACTATGTAGTGTGGGCCTTGTTATGGTGCACTTCCACCGGCACTATGTACTAAGAAAATCGGACCGGTGCACTTCCACTGTGGACACTACACTTTTGTTCATTACACTTCAACTATCCACCTTGCAAATTGCACCTTATTAGGGTGCACTACAACTATGCACTGTTCAAATTAGTATGACATGGTTCCACAATTCACTATCTCTCATGCACTACGGTACGGTGCACTTCCATCCTGGACTATGCACTGTGCAGCTTGGTACGGTGCCATTCTACCATGCACCATGCAACTTGAACCTTGGTACCATGCACTCCCACTAAACACATTGCACCATGGTTTTTTGCACTTCCACCATGCACCATGCACCGTGCAGCTTGGTATAGTGCACTTGCAATATGTAGTGTGGGCCTTGGTATGGTGCACTTCCACCTGGCACTATGTACTAAGCAAATCGGACTGGTGCACTTCAACTATGGACACTACACTTTTGGTCATTACACTTCAACTATCCACCTTGCAAATTGCACCTTATTAGGGTGCACTACAACTATGCACTATTCAAATTAGTATGACATGGTTCCACAATTTACTATGTCCCATGCACTACGGTATAGTGAACTTCCATCATGGACTATGCACTGTGCAGCTTGGTACGGTGCCATTCTACCATGCACCATGCAACTTGAACCTTGGTACCATGCACTCCCACTAAACACATTGCACCATGATTTTTTGCACTTCTACCATGCACCATGCACCGTGCAGCTTGGTATAGAGCACTTGCACTATGTAGTGTGGGCCTTGTTATGATGCACATCCACCTGGAACTATGTACTAAGCAAATCAGACTGGTGCACTTCCACTATGGACACCACACTTTTATTCATTACACTTCAACTATCCACCTTGCAAATTGCACTTTATTAGGGTGCACTACAACTATGCACTGTTCAAATTAGTATCACATGGTTCCACAATTCACTATGTCCCATATACTATGGTACAGTGAACATCCATCATGGACTATGCACTGTGCAGCTTGGTACGGTGCCATTCTACCATGCACCATGCAACTTGAACCTTGGTACCATGCACTCCCACTAAACACATTGCACCATGGTTTTTTGCACTTCTACCATGCACAATGCACCCTGCAGCTTGGTATAGAGCACTTGCACTATGTAGTGTGGTCCTTGTTATGGTGCACTTCCACCTGGCACTATGTACTAAGCAAATCGGACTGGTGCACTTCCACTGTGGACACTACACTTTTGTTCATTACACTTCAACTATCCACCTTTCAAATTGCACCTTATTAGGGTGCACTACAACTATGCACTGTTCAAATTAGTATGACATGGTTCCACAATTCACTATGTCCCACGCACTACGGTACAGTGAACTTCCATCATGGACTATGCACTATGCAGCTTGGTACGGTGCCATTCTACCATGCACCATGCAACTTGAACCTTGGTACCATGCACTCCCACTAAACACACTGCATCATGGTTTTTTGCACTTCCACCATGCACCATGCACCATGCACCGTGCAGCTTGGTATAGTGCACTTGCACTATGTACTGTGGGCCTTGGTATGGTGCACTTCCACCCGGCACTATGTACTAAGCAAATCGGACTGGTGCACTTCCACTCTGGACACTACACTTTTGTTCATTACACTTCAACTATCCACCTTGCAAATTGCACCTTATTAGGGTGCACTACAACTATGCACTGTTCAAATTAGTATGACATGGTTCCACAATTCACTATCTCCCATACACTACGCTACGGTGCACTTCCATCATGGACTATGCACTGTGCAGCTTGGTACGGTGCCATTCTACCATGCACCATGCAACTTATCCTTGGTAACATGCACTCCCACTAAACACATTGCACCATGGTTTTTTGCACTTCCACCGTGCACCATGCACCGTGCAGCTTGGTATAGAGCACTTGCACTATGTAGTGTGGGCCTTGTTAAGGTGCACTTCCACCTGGCACTATGTACTAAGCAAATCGGACTGGTGCACTTCCACTGTGGACACTACACTTTTGTTCATTACACTTCAACTATCCACCTTGCAAATTGCACCTTATTAGGGTGCACTACAACTATGCACTGTTCAAATTAGTATGACATGGTTCCACAATTCACTATCTCTCATGCACTACGGTACGGTGCACTTCCATCCTGGACTATGCACTGTGCAGCTTGGTACGATGCCATT
Source organism: Linum usitatissimum (assembly GCA_030674075.2). NCBI lineage: Eukaryota > Viridiplantae > Streptophyta > Magnoliopsida > Malpighiales > Linaceae > Linum > Linum usitatissimum. Next base: position 165,535 of record JAUJYP020000481.1, on the reverse strand, counting down.
CTACCATGCACCATGCAACTTGAACCTTGGTACCATGCACTCCCACTAAACACACTGCACCATGGTTTTTTGCACTTCCACCATGCACCATGCACCGTGCAGCTTGGTATAGTGCACTTGCACTATGTAGTGTGGGCCTTGGTATGGTGCACTTCCACCTGGCACTATGTACTAAGCAAATCGGACTGGTGCACTTCCACTGTGGACACTACACTTTTGGTCATTACACTTCAACTATCCACCTTGCAAATTGCACCTTATTAGGCTGCACTACAACTATGCACTGTTCAAATTAGTATGACATGGTTCCACAATTTACTATGTCCCATGCACTACGGTACAGTGAACTTCCATCATGGACTATGCACCGTGCAGCTTGGTACGGTGCCATTCTACCATGCACCATGCAACTTGAACCTTGGTACCATGCACTCCCACTAAACACACTGCATCATGGTTTTTTGGACTTCCACCATGCACCATGCACCGTGCAGCTTGGTATAGTGTACTTGCACTATGTACTGTGGGCCTTGGTATGGTGCACTTCCACCTGGCACTATGTACTAAGCAAATCGGACTGGTGCACTTCCACTCTGGACACTACACTTTTATTCATTACACTTCAACTATCCACCTTGCAAATTGCACCTTATTAGGGTGCACTACAACTATGCACTGTTCAAATTAGTATGACATGGTTCCATAATTCACTATCTCCCATACACTACGCTACGGTGCACTTCCATCATGGACTATGCACTGTGCAGCTTGGTACGGTGCCATTCTACCATGCACCATGCAACTTGATCCTTGGTACCATGCACTCCCACTAAACACATTGCACCATGGTTTTTTGCACTTCCACCCTGCACCATGCACAGTGCAGCTTGGTATAGAGCACTTGCACTATGTAGTGTGGGCCTTGTTAAGGTGCACTTCCACCTGGCACTATGTACTAAGCAAATCGGACTGGTGCACTTCCACTGACACTACACTTTTGTTCATTACACTTCAACTATCCACCTTGCAAATTGCACCTTATTAGGGTGCACTACAACTATGCACTGTTCAAATTAGTATGACATGGTTTCCCAATTCACTATGTCCCATGCACTACGGTACAGTGAACTTCCATCATGGACTATGCACTGTGCAGCTTGGTACGGTGTCATTCTACCATGCACCATGCAACTTGAACCTTGGTACCATGCACTCCCACTAAACACATTGCACCAATGTTTTTTGCACTTCCACCGTGCACCATGCACTATGCAGCTTGGTATAGAGCACTTGCACTATGTAGTGTGGGCCTTGTTAAGGTGCATTTCCACCTGGCACTATGTACTAAGCAAATCGGACTGGTGCACTTCCACTGTGGACACTACACTTTTGTTCATTACACTTAAACTATCCACCTTGCAAATTGCTCCTTATTAGGGTGCACTACAACTATGCACTGTTCAAATTAGTATGACATGGTTCCACAATTCACTATGTCCCATATACTATGGTCCAGTGAACTTCTATCATGGACTATGCACTGTGCAGCTTGGTACGGTGCCATTTTACCATGCACCATGCAACCTGAACCTTGGTACCATGCACTCCCACTAAACACATTGCACCATGGTTTTTTGCACTTCCACCATGCACCATGCACCGTGCAGCTTGGTATAGAGCACTTGCACTATGTAGTGTGGGCCTTGTTATGGTGCACTTCCACCCGGCACTTGTGTACTAAGCAAATCGGACCGGTGCACTTCCACCGTGGACACTACACTTTTGTTCATTACACTTCAACTATCCACCTTGCAAATTGCACCTTATTAGGGTGCACTACAACTATGCACCGTTCAAATTAGTATGACATGGTTCCACAATTCACTATCTCTCATGCACTACGGTACGGTGCACTTCCATCATGGACTATACACTGTGCAGCTTGGTACGGTGCCATTCTACCATGCACCATGCAACTTGAACCTTGGTACCATGCACTCCCACTAAACACATTATACCATGGTAATTTGCACTTCCACCATGCACTATGCACCGTGCAGCTTGGTAGAACGCACTTGCACTATGCACTTTGGGCCTTGGTATGGTGCACTTCCACCATGCACTCTTTACTAAGCAAATCAGTCTGGTGCACTTCCACTCTGGACACTAAAATTTCGTATGGTACACTTTAACCATCCACCTTGCACTTTGCACCTTATTAGGGTGCACTACAACTATGCACTGTTCAAATTAGTATGACATTGTTCCTCAATTCACTGTCCCCCATGCACTATGTTACGGTGCACTTCCATCATGGACTGTGCTCCATGCAGCTTGGTACGGTACCATTCTGACATGCACCATGCAACTTGAACCTTGGTACAATGCACTCCTTCGAAACACATTGCACCATGGTATTTTGCACTTCCACCGTGCACTATGCACCGTGCAGCTTGGTATAGTGCACTTGCACTATGTAGTGTGGGTCTTGTTATTGTGCACTTCCATCTTGCACTATGTACTAAGCAAATCGGACTGATTGACGTCCACTCTGGACACTACACTTTTGTATTTTGCACTTCATATCCACATTGCACTTTGCACCTTATTAGGGTGCACTACAACTATGCACTATTCAAATTAGTATGACACGGTTCCACAATTCACTATCTCCCATGCACTATTGTACGGTGCACTTCCATCATGGACTATGCACCGTGCAGCTTGGTACGGTGCCATTCTGCCATGCACCATGCAACTTGAACCTCGGTACAATGCATTCCCACTAAACACATTACATCATGGTATTTTGCACTTCCACCATGCACTACACACCGCGCAACTTGGTATAGTGCACTTCCACCATGCACTATGCACCGTGTAGCTTGGTATAGTGCACTTGCACTATGCAGTGTGGGACTTGTTATGCTGCATTTCCACCTAGCACTATGTCTAAGCTAAATCGGAATGGTGCACTTCCACTCTGGACACTACACTTTCGTATGGTACACTTCAACCATCCACCTTGCACTTTGCACCTTATTAGGGTGCACTATAACTATGCACTGTTCAAATTAGTATGACACTGTTCCACAATTCACTGTCCCCCATGCACTATGTTATGGTACACTTCCATCATGGACTGTGCACCATGCAGCTTGGTTCGGTGCCATTCTGCCATGCACCATGCAACTTGATCCTTGGTACAATGCACTCCCACTAAACACATTGCATTATGGTTTTTTGCACTTCCACCGTGCACTATGCACCGTGCAGCTTGGTATAGTGCACTTACACTATGTAGTGTGGTTCTTGTTATGGTGCACTTCCACCTTGCACTATGTACTAAGCAAATCGGACTGGTGCACTTCCAATCTGGACACTGCACTTTTGTATTTTGGACTTCAACTATCCACCTTGTACTTTGCACCTTATTGGGGTGTACTACAACTATGCACTATTTAAATTAGTATGACACGGTTCCACAATTCACTATCTCCCATGCACTATGGTACGGTGCACTTCCATCATGGACTGTGCACCGTGTCGCGTGGTATGGTGCCATTCTGCCATGCACCATGCAAATTACACCTTGGTACAATGCACTCCCACTAAACACATTACAGCACGGTATTTTGCACTTCCACCATGCACTTTGCACCGTGCAACTTGGTATAGTGCACTTGCACTATGAACTTTGGGCCTTGGTATTGTGCCCTTCTACCTTGCACTATGTACTAAGCAAATCAGTCTGGTGCACTTCCACTCTGTACATTGCAATTTCGTATGGTACACTTCAACCATCCACCTTGCACTTTGCACCTTATTAGGGTGCACTACAACTATGCACCGTTCAAATTAGTATGACACGGTTCCACAATTCAAAATCTCCCATGCACTATGGTACGGTGCATTTCCATCATGGATTGTGCACCGTGCAGCTTGGTATGGTGCCATTCTGCCATGCACCATGAAACTTGAACCTTGGTATAATGCACTCCCACTAAACACATTGCACCATGGGTCGTTACACTTCCACCATGCACGATGCACCGTGCAGCTTAGTATAGTGCAATTGCACTATGTAGTGTGGGCCTTGTTATGGTGCACTTCCACCTTGCACTATGTACTAAGCAAATCAAACTGGTGCACTTCCACTATGGACTAAACACTTTCGTATGACACACTTCAACCGCCCATGTTGCACTTTTCACCTTCGTATGGTTTACTACAACTATGCACTGCTGAAATTAGTATGCCATGGTTTCACAATACACTATCTCACATCCACTATGGTACGGTGCACTTCCATCATGGACTGTGCACCATGCAGCTTGGTTCGGTGCCATTCTGCCAAGCACCATGCAACTGTAACCTTGGTACAATGCTTTCTAACTAAACAGATTGCACCATGGATTTTTGCATTTCAACCATGCATTATGCACCGTGTAGCTTGGTATAGTGCACTTGCACTATGCAGTGTGGGACTTGTTATGGTGCATTTCCACCTTGCACTATGTCTAAGCCAAATCGGAATGGTGCACTTCCACTCTGGACACTACACTTTCGTATGGTACACTTCAACCATCCACCTTGCACTTTGCACCTTATTAGAGTGCACAACAACTATAAACTGTTCAAATTAGTATTACACTGTTCCACAATTCTCTGTCTCCCATGCACTACGTTACGATGCACTTCCATCATGGACTATACACCATGCAACTCGGTACGGTGCCATTCTTACATGCACCATGCAACTTGAACCTTTAGATAATGCAGTCCCACTAAACACATTGGACCATGGTTTTTTGCACTTCCACCATGCACTATGCACCGTACAGCTTGGTATAGTGCACTTACACTATGTAGTGTGGGTCTTGTTATGGTGCACTTCCACCTTGCACTATGTACTAAGCAAATCGGACTGGTGCAATTCCACTCTGGACACCGCACTTTTGTATTTTACACTCCAACCATCCACCTTGCACTTTGCACCTTATTGGGGGTGCACTACAACTATGCACTGTTTAAATTAGTATGACACGGTTCCACAATTCACTATCTCCCATGCACTATGGTACGGTGCGTTTCCATCACGGACTGTGCATCGTGCAGCTTGGTACGATGCCATTCTGCCATGCACCATGCAACTTGCACCTTGGTACAATGCACTCTAATTAAACACATTGCACCATGGTCTTTTGCACTTCCACCATGCACTATGCACCGTGCAGCTTGGTATAGTGCACTTGCACTATGTAGTGTGGGCCTTGTTATGGTGCACTTCCACCTTGCACTATGTACTAGGCAAATCAGAATGGTGCACTTCCACTCTGGACACTACACTTTCGTATGGTACACTTCAACCATCCACCTTGCACTTTGCACCTTATTAGGGTGCACTACAACTATGCGCTGTCCAAATTACTATGAGACAGTTCCACAATTCACTATCTCCCATGCACTATGATTCGGTGCCCTTCAAACATGGATTGTGCACCGTACAGCTTGGTACGGTGCCATTCTGCCATGTACCATGTAACTTGAACATTGGTACAATGCACTCCCACTAAACACATTGCACCATGGTTTTTTGCACTTCCACCATGCACTATGCACCGTGCAGCTTGGTATAGTGCAGTTACAATATGTACTGTGGGTCCTGTTATGGTGCACTTCTGCCTTGCACTATGTACTAAGCAAATCGGACTGGTGCATTCCACTCTGGACACTGCACTTTAGTATTTTTCACTTCAACTATCCACCTTCCACTCTGCACCTTATTAGGGTGCACTACAACTATGCACTGTTCAAATTAGTATGACATGGTTCCACAATTCATTATCTCCCATGCACTATGGTACGATGCACTTCCATCATGGACTATACACCATGCAACTCGGTACGGTGCCATTCTTACATGCACCATGCAACTTGAACCTTGATACAATGCAGTCCCACTAACCACATTGCACCATGGTTTTTTGCACTTCCACCATGATCTATGCACCGTGCAGCTTGGTATAGTGCACTTACACTATGTAGTGTGGGTCTTGTTATGGTGCACTTCCACCTTGCACTATGTACTAAGCAAATGGGACTGGTGCACTTCCACTCTGGACACCGCACTTTTTTATTTTACACTCCAACCATCCACCTTGCACTTTGCAGCTTATTGGGGGTGTACTACAACTATGCACTGTTTAAATTAGTATGACACGGTTCCACAATTCACTATCTCCCATGCACTATGGTACGGTGCGTTTCCATCATGGACTATGCACAGTGCAGCTTGGTACCATGCCATTCTGCCATGCACCATGCAACTTGCACCTTGGTACAATGCACTCTAACTAAACACATTGCACCATGGTCTTGTCATTTCCACTATGCACTTTGTAGCTTGGTATAGTGCACTTGCACTATGTAGTGTGGGCCTTGTTATGGTGCACTTCCACCTTGCCCTATGTCTAAGCCAAATCGGAATGGTGCACTTCCACTCTGGACACTACACATTTGTATGGTACACTTCAACCATCCACCTTGCACTTTGAACCTTATTAGAGTGCACAACAACCATGCACTGTCCAAATTACTATTACACTATTCCACAATTCTCTGTCTCCCATGCACTACGTTACGATGCCCTTCCATCATGGACTATACACCATGCAACTCGGTACGGTGCCATTCTTACATGCACAATGCAACTTGAACCTTGATACAATGCAGTCCCACTAAACACATTGCACCATGGTTTTTTGCACTTCCACCATGCACTATGCACCATGCAGCTTGGTTTAGTGCACTTACACTATGTAGTGTGGGTCTTGTTATGTTGCACTTCCACCTTGCACTATGTACTAAGCAAATCAGACTGGTGCACTTACACTCTGGACACTGCACTTTTGTATTTTACACTTCAACCATCCACCTTGCACTTTGCACCTTATTGGGGTGTACTACAACTATGCACTGTTTAAATTAGTATGACACGGTTCCACAATTCACTATCTCCCATGCACTATGGTACGGTGTGTTTCCATCATGGACTGTGCACCGTGCAGCTTGGTACGATGCCATTCTGCCATGCACCATGCAACTTGCACCTTGGTACAATGCACTCTAACTAAACACATTGCACCATGGTCTTTTGCACTTCCACCATGCACTATGCACCGTGCAGCTTGGTATAGTGCACTTGCACTATGCAGTGTTGGCCTTGTTATGGTGCACTTCCACCTTGCACTATGTACTAGGCAAATCGGAATGGTGCACTTCCACTCTGGACACTACACTGTCGTATGGTACACTTCAACCATCCACCTTGCACTTTGCACTTTATTAGGATGCACTACAACTATGCACTGTCCAAATTACTATGACACAGTTCCACAATTCATTATCTCCCATGCACTATTGTTCGGTGCCCTTCCATCATGGACTGTGCACCATGTAGCTTGGTACGGTGCCATTCTGCAATGTACCATGTAACTTGAACATTGGTACAATGCACTCCCACTAAACACATTGCACCATGGTTTTTTGCACTTCCACCATGCACTATGCACCGTGCAGGTTGGTATAGTGCACTTACAATATGTAGTGTGGGTCTTGTTATGGTGCACTTCCGCCTTGCACTATGTACTAAGCAAATCGGAATGGTGCACTTCCACTCTTGACACTACACTGTCGTATGGTACATTTCCACCATCCACCTGCACTTTGCACCTTATTAGGGTGCACTACAACTATGCACTATTCAAATTAGTATGACACGGTTCCACAATTCACTATCTCCCATGCACTATGGTACGGCGCACTTCCATCATGGATTGTGCACCGTGCAGCTTGGTACGGTGCCATTCTGCCATGCACCATGCAACTTGCATCTTGGTACAATGCACTCCCACTAAACACATTGCATGATGGTATTTTGCACTTCCACCATGCACTACGTACCGTGCAGTTATGGTGCACTTCTACCTTGCACTATGTACTGAGCAAATTGTACTGGTGCACTTCTACCTTGCATTCGTACGCTACCATTCTGTCATGCACCATGCAACTTGCCCCTTGGCATAATGTTCTCCTAACAAAAATATTGCACCTTCATATTTTTCACTTCCACAATGCACAATGCACCGTGCAGGTTTGTATAGTGCACTTCCACTTTGTACTTTCGGCTTTGGTATGGTGCACTTCTACCATGCACTTTGCACCATGCAGCTTGGAATGGCTCACTGTCACTATGGACGCTGCACTTTTGTATGATGCACTTCCAGCATGTACTATGCACCGTTCAGCTTGGTATAGTGGACTTGCACAATGCATAGTACGCTTTGATATGGTGCACTTCCAACTTGCGCTATGTACTAACCAAATCAGAGTGGTTCACTTCCACTATGGACACTACAAAGTGGTACGGTACACTTCGATCATCCATGTTGCACTTTGCACCTTATTAGGGTGTGCTACAACTATGCACAGTTCAAATTACTATGACACGGTTTCATAATTCACTATCTCCCATGCATTATGGTATGGAACAATACCACCATGCACTATGCACCGTGTCACTTGGTATAGTGCACTTGCACTATGGGGCTTGGAATGGTGCACTTCCACTTTGGACTTCAACTATGGACACTGCACTGTGGACACTACACTTTTGTTCATTACACTTCAACTATCCACCTTGCACTTTACACCTTATTAGGGTGCACTACAACTATGCACTGTTCAAATTAGTATGACACGGATCCACAATTCACTATCTCCCATGCCGTATGGGATGGTGCAGTTCCATCGTGGATTGGGCACCGTGAACCTTGGTACGTTGGCATTCTGCCATGCAACTTGCACCTTGGCACTATGTTCTCCCAATAAACATATTGCACCTTCGTATTATGCACAATGCACCATGAAGGTTTGTATAGCGCACTTCCACTATGTACTTTAGGCTTTGGTACCATGCACTATGCACCATGCAAGTTGGAATGGCACAATTTCAATATGCACGCTGTACTTTGGTATGGTGCACTTCAACCATCCACCTTGCACTTTACACCTTAGTACGGTGCACTTCCACTAGCAGTGTTCAAATTAGGAAGAAGCGGTTCTACAATTCACTATCTACCATTTTTTATGGTAAGGTGCACTTCTATTATACACTCTGCACCATCCAATATGGTATGGTGCCATGCTTCCATGCTCCACACAACTTGCACCTTGGTACAATGCACTCCCACTAACTAAACACATCGTAACACGGTATTTTGCACTTCCACCATGCACTATGCACCGTGCAGCTTGGTATACTGTACTTGCACGATACACTATTGGCCTTGGTATGGTGCACTTCCAACTTGCACTATGTACTAAGCAAATCAGACTAGTGCACCTCCACAATGGACACTACACTTTCATATGGTACACTTCAACCATCCATTTTTGCACTTTGCACCTTATTAGGGTGCAGTATAACTACGCACATTTCAAATTAGTATGACACAGATCCACAATTCACTATCTCCCATGCACTTTGGTATGGTGCACTTCCATTGTGGATTGTGCATCGTGCACCTTCGTACGCTGACATTTTGTCATGCACCATGCAACTTGCACCTTGGCACAATGTTCTCCCAATAAACATATTGCACCTTCATATTTTTCACTTCCAAAATGCACAATGCACCGTGCAGGTTTGTATAGTGCACTTCCACTTTGTACTTTAGGCTTTGTTATGGTGCATTCTACCATGCACAATGCACCATGAAACTTAGAATGGTGCACTTTACCTACGCACGATGCACTTTCGTAAGGCGCACTTTAAATTCATCTTGCACATTCCAACTTAGTACGATGCACTTCCACTTCGCAATGTTCAAATTAGGAAGAAGTGGTTCCACAGTTCACTATCTACCATGTACTATGGTACGGTGCCATTCTGTCCTGCACCATGCAAATTGCACCTTGGTACTATGAACTCCCACTAAATACATTGCACCATGGTATTTTTCACTTCCACCATGTACTATGCACCGTTCCGTGTGGTATATTGCACTTGCACTATGCACTATGGGCCTTGATATGGTGCGCTTCCATCATGCATTTTGTACCGTACAATTTGGTACGGTGCCATTTTGCCATGCACCATGCAACTTGCACCTTGGTACAATGCACTCCCATTAAACACAATGCACCATGGTATTTTGCACTTCCACCATTCAGTATGCACTGTGTAGCTTGCTATAATGCACTTGCTCTATGCATTATGGGCATCGGTATGGTGCACTTCCACCTTGCACTATGTACTAACCAAATTGGACTAGTGCACGTCCACTATTGACACTACACTTTTGTATGGCACACTTCAACCATCCATCTTGCACTTTGCACCTTATTGGGGTACACTACAACTATGCACTATTCAAATTAGTATGACACAGTTCCATAATTCATTATCTCCCATGTCGTATGGTATGGTGCACTTCCATCGTGGACTATGCACCATGCACCTTGGTACACTACCATTCTGTCATGCACCCTTCAACTTACACCTTTGCGTAATGTTTTGGCAATAAACATATTGCACCTTCGTATTTCTCACTTCCACCATGCACAATGCACCGTGCAGTTTGTATAGTGCGGCTTCCACTATGTCCTTGGGCTTTGGTATGGTGCACTTCTACCATGAACAATGCACCATGCAACTTGGAATTGTGCACTTTCACTATGCACGATGCACTTTGGTATGGTGCACTTTAACCATCCACCTTGCACTTTACACCTTAGTACGATGCACTTCCACTATACAATGTTCAAATTCGGAAGAAGCGGTTCCACAACTCACTATCTAACATGTACTATGGTATGGTGCACTTCCATCATCCTCTCTGCACCATGCAATTTGGTACGGTTCTAATCCGTCATGCACCATTAAACTTGCACCTTTGCACATTGTTCTCCCAATAAACATAATGCATCTTCGTATTTTTCTCTTCCACCATGCACAATGGACCGTGAAGAGTTTTATAGTGCACTTCCACTATGTACTTTAGGCTTTTGTATGGTGCACTTTTACCTTGCACTATGCACCATGCAACTTGGAATGGTGCACTTTAACTAAGCACGCTGCACTTTGGTAAGGTACACTTTAACCATTCATCTTGTCCTTTACACCTTAGTACGGTGCACTTCCACAATGCTCTCAGCACCGTGCAATTTGGTACGGCGCCATACTACCATGCACCATGCCACTTGCACTTTGGTACAATATACATCCAAAAAACACATTGCACCATGGTATTTTTCACTTCCACCAGGCACCGTGTAACTTGGTAAAGTGCACTTGCACTGTTGGGCTTGGTATGGTGCACTTCTACCTTGCACTTCCACTATGGACACAGCACTTTCGTATGGTACAATTCAACCATCCATTTTGCACTTTGCACCTTATTAGAGTGCACTACAACTATGCACTGTTCGATTTTGTATGACACGGATCCACGATTCACTATTTCCCATGCCATATGGGATGCTGCACTTTCATCGTAGATTGGGCACCATGTGCCTTGGTACGCTGCCATTCTGTCATGCAACATGCAACTTGCACCTTGGCACAATGTGCTCCCAATAAACATATTGCACCTTCGTATTTTTCACATCCAACATACACAATCCACTGTGCAGGTTTGTATAGAGCACTTCCACTATGTACTTTGGGCTTTGGTATGGTGCACTTCTACCGTGCACTATGCGCCATGCAACTTGGAATGGCGCACTTTCACTTTGCACGCTGCACATTGGTATGGTGCATTTCAACCATCCACCTTGCACTTTGCACCTTAGTACTGTCCATATCCACTATAAAAAGTTCAAATTAGGAAGAAGCGGTTTCACAATTCGCTACCTACCATGTAGTATTGTACGGTGCATTTCCATCATGCATTTTGTACCGTAAAATTTGGTACGGTGCCATTCTGCCATCCACCATGAAACTTGCACCTTGGTACAATGCACTCCCACTAAACACAATGCACCATGGTATTTTGCACTTCCACCATTCAGTATGCACTGTGTAGCTTGCTATAATGCACTTGCTCTATGCATTGTGGGCATCGGTATGGTGCACTTCCACCTTGCACTATGTACTAACCAAATTGGACTAGTGCACGTCCACTATTGACACTACACTTTTGTATGGCACACTTCAACCATCCATCTTGCACTTTGCACCTTATTGGGGTACACTACAACTATGCACTATTCAAATTAGTATGACACGAGTTCCATAATTCATTATCTCCCATGTCGTATGGTATGGTGCACTTCCATCGTGGACTATGCACCATGCACCTTGGTACACTACCATTCTGTCATGCACCCTTCAACTTACACCTTTGCGTAATGTTTTGGCAATAAACATATTGCACCTTCGTATTTCTCACTTCCACCATGCACAATGCACCGTGCAGGTTTGTATAGTGCAGTTCCACTATGTCCTTGGGCTTTGGTATGGTGCACTTCTACCATGAACAATGCACCATGCAACTTGGAATTGTGCACTTTCACTATGCACGATGCACTTTGGTATGGTGCACTTTAACCATCCACCTTGCACTTTACACCTTAGTACGATGCACTTCCACTATACAATGTTCAAATTCGGAAGAAGCGGTTCCACAACTCACTATCTAACATGTACTATGGTATGGTGCACTTCCATCATCCTCTCTGCACCATGCAATTTGGTACGGTTCTAATCTGTCATGCACCATTAAACTTGCACCTTTGCACATTGTTCTCCCAATAAACATAATGCATCTTCGTATTTTTCTCTTCCACCATGCACAATGGACCGTGAAGAGTTTTATAGTGCACTTCCACTATGTACTTTAGGCTTTTGTATGGTGCACTTTTACCTTGCACTATGCACCATGCAACTTGGAATGGTGCACTTTAACTAAGCACGCTGCACTTTGGTAAGGTACACTTTAACCATTCATCTTGCCCTTTACACCTTAGTACGGTGCACTTCCACAATGCTCTCAGCACCGTGCAATTTGGTACGGCGCCATACTACCATGCACCATGCCACTTGCACTTTGGTACAATATACATCCAAAAAACACATTGCACCATGGTATTTTTCACTTCCACCAGGCACCGTGTAACTTGGTAAAGTGCACTTGCACTGTTGGGCTTGGTATGGTGCACTTCTACCTTGCACTTCCACTATGGACACAGCACTTTCGTATGGTACAATTCAACCATCCATTTTGCACTTTGCACCTTATTAGAGTGCACTACAACTATGCACTGTTCGATTTTGTATGACACGGATCCACGATTCACTATTTCCCATGCCATATGGGATGCTGCACTTTCATCGTAGATTGGGCACCATGTGCCTTGGTACGCTGCCATTCTGTCATGCAACATGCAACTTGCACCTTGGCACAATGTGCTCCCAATAAACATATTGCACCTTCGTATTTTTCACATCCAACATACACAATCCATCGTGCGAGTTTGTATAGAGCACTTCCACTATGTACTTTGGGCTTTGGTATGGTGCACTTCTACCGTGCACTATGCGCCATGCAACTTGGAATGGCGCACTTTCACTTTGCACGCTGCACATTGGTATGGTGCATTTCAACCATCCACCTTGCACTTTGCACCTTAGTACTGTCCATATCCACTATAAAAAGTTCAAATTAGGAAGAAGCGGTTTCAGAATTCACTACCTACCATGTAGTATTGTACGGTGCATTTCCATCATGCATTTTGTACCGTAAAATTTGGTACGGTGCCATTCTGCCATCCACCATGAAACTTGCACCTTGGTACAATGCACTCCCACTAAACACAATGCACCATGGTATTTTGCACTTCCACCATGAACTATGCACCATGCAGCGTGCTATAGTGCACTTGTTCTATGCACTACGGGCCTTGGTATGTTGCACTTCCACCTTGCACTATGTACTAACCAAATCGGACTAGTGCACTTCCTCTATGGACACTGCACTTTTTTATGGTACACTTCAACCATCCATATTGCACTTTGCACCATAGTACGATATACTTCCACTATGCAATGTTCAAATTAGAAAGAAGCGGTTCCACAATTCACGGTGCACTTCCATCATCCTCTCTGCACCGTGCAATTCGGTACGGTGCCAGTTTCCCATGCACCCTGCACCTTGCAACTTGGTACAATGCACTCCCACAAAACAGATTGCACCATGGTATTTTGCACATCCACCATGCACTATGCACCGTGCAGCTTCATATAGTGCACTTGCTCTATGCACTATGGGCCTTGGTATGGAGCACCTCCACTATGGACATTGCAGTTTTGTATGGTACACTTAAACCATCCATCTTGCACTTTACACCTTAGATATGGTGCACTTTGCACCTTAGTACTTTGCATATCCACTATGCAATGTTCAAATTAGAAAGTAGCGGTTCCACAATTCACTATCGACCATGTACTATGGTATGTTGCACTTCCATCATGCACTCTGCATCGTGAAATTTGGTACGGTGCCATATTGACATGCACCATGCAACTTGCACCTTGGTACAATGCACTCCCACTAAACACATTGTACCATGGTATTTTGCACTTCCACCATGCACTATGTACCGTGGAGCTTGGTATAGTACACTTGCACAGTGCACTATGGTCCTTGCTATGGTGCACTTCCACCTTGCACTATGTACTAGGCAAATCGGACTGGTGCACTTCCACTATGGACACTGCACTTTGGTATGATACACTTCAACCATCCACCTTGCACTTTGCACCTTATTAGGGTGCACTAAAACTATGCACTGTTTAAGTTAGTATGACATGGTTCCACAATTCACTATCTTCCATGCAATATGATAAGGTGCACTTCCACCATGGATTGTGCACGGTGCACCTTGGTACGCTGCCATTCTGTCATACACCATGCAACTTGCACCTTGACACTGTTCTCCCAATAAACATATTGCACCTTCGTATTTCTCACATCAACCATGCAGAATGCACCGTGCAAGTTTGTATAGTGCACTTCCACTATGTACTTTGGGCTTTGTATGGTGCATTTCTACCATGCCCTATGCACCATCCAACTTGTAATGGTACGCTGCCATTCTGTCATGCACCATACACCTTGGCATAATGTTCTCCCAATAAACATATTACACCTTCATGTTTTTTACTTCCACCCTGCAGAATGCACTATGCAGGTTTGGATAGTACACGTCCACTATGTTATTTGGGGTTTGGTATGTTGCACTTCCACTATGTATAAAGCAAATCAGACAGCTGCATTTCCACTATGGACACTGCATTTTGGTATGGTACACTTCCACCATCCACCTTGCACTTTGCACTTTATTAGGGTGCACTACAATTATCACTGTTCAAAAATTATGACACGGTTCCACAATACAGTATCTCCTATGCACTATAGTATGGTGCACTTCCATCATGGACTATGCACCGCGCTCCTTGCTACGTGCCATTCTACCATGCACCATACACCTTGGCATAATGTTCTCCCAATAAACGTATTACACCTTCAAGTTTTTTACTTCCACCCTGCACAATGCACTATGCAGGTTTGTATAGTACACTTCCACTATGTTATTTTTGCTTTGGTACGGGCACTTCCACCATGCATTATGAACAATGCAACTTGGAATGATGCACTTTCACAATGCACGCTGCACTTTGGTATGGTGCACTTCAACCATCCACCTTGCAGCTTGCACCTTAGTACAAAGCACATCCACTATGCAATGTTCGAATTAGGAAGAAGGGGTTCCACAATTCACTATCGACCATGTACTATGGTATGTTGCACTTCCATCATGCACTCTGCATCGTGAAATTTGGTACGGTGCCATATTGACATGCACCATGCAACTTGCACCTTGGTACAATGCACTCCCACTAAACACATTGTACCATGGTATTTTGCACTTCCACCATGCACTATGTACCGTGGAGCTTGGTATAGTACACTTGCACAGTGCACTATGGTCCTTGCTATGGTGCACTTCCACCTTGCACTATGTACTAGGCAAATCGGACTGGTGCACTTCCACTATGGACACTGCACTTTGGTATGATACACTTCAACCATCCACCTTGCACTTTGCACCTTATTAGGGTGCACTAAAACTATGCACTGTTTAAGTTAGTATGACATGGTTCCACAATTCACTATCTTCCATGCAATATGATAAGGTGCACTTCCACCATGGATTGTGCACGGTGCACCTTGGTACGCTGCCATTCTGTCATACACCATGCAACTTGCACCTTGACACTGTTCTCCCAATAAACATATTGCACCTTCGTATTTCTCACATCAACCATGCAGAATGCACCGTGCAAGTTTGTATAGTGCACTTCCACTATGTACTTTGGGCTTTGTATGGTGCATTTCTACCATGCCCTATGCACCATCCAACTTGTAATGGTACGCTGCCATTCTGTCATGCACCATACACCTTGGCATAATGTTCTCCCAATAAACATATTACACCTTCATGTTTTTTACTTCCACCCCCGCAATGCACTATGCAGGTTTGGATAGTACACGTCCACTATGTTATTTGGGGTTTGGTATGTTGCACTTCCACTATGTATAAAGCAAATCAGACAGCTGCATTTCCACTATGGACACTGCATTTTGGTATGGTACACTTCCACCATCCACCTTGCACTTTGCACTTTATTAGGGTGCACTACAATTATCACTGTTCAAAAATTATGACACGGTTCCACAATACAGTATCTCCTATGCACTATAGTATGGTGCACTTCCATCATGGACTATGCACCGCGCTCCTTGCTACAGTGCCATTCTACCATGCACCATACACCTTGGCATAATGTTCTCCCAATAAACGTATTACACCTTCAAGTTTTTTACTTCCACCCTGCACAATGCACTATGCAGGTTTGTATAGTACACTTCCACTATGTTATTTTGGCTTTGGTACGGGCACTTCCACCATGCATTCTGAACAATGCAACTTGGAATGATGCACTTTCACAATGCACGCTGCACTTTGGTATGGTGCACTTCAACCATCCACCTTGCAGCTTGCACCTTAGTACAAAGCACATCCACTATGCAATGTTCGAATTAGGAAGAAGGGGTTCCACAATTCACTATCTACCATGTACTATGGTATGGTGAATCATGCACTCTACATCGTGCAATTTGGTACGGTGCCATTCTGTCATGCACCATGCAACTTGCACCTTGGTGCAATGCACTCCCACTAAACACAATGCACCATGGTATTTTGTACTTCCACCATGCACTATGCACCGTGGAGCATTGTATAGTCCACTTGCACAATGCACTATGGTACTTGCTATGGTGCACTTCCACCTTGCACCATGTACTAAGCAAATCAGATTGGTGCACTTCCACTATGGATACAATACTTTTGTATGGTACATTTCCACCATCCACCTTGCACTTTGAACCTTATTAGGGTGCACTACAACTATGCACGGTTCAATAAGTATGATACGGTTCCATATTAAAATATCTCCCATGCACTATAGTAT
The DNA here is from genome assembly GCA_030674075.2 of Linum usitatissimum. Classification (NCBI taxonomy): domain Eukaryota; kingdom Viridiplantae; phylum Streptophyta; class Magnoliopsida; order Malpighiales; family Linaceae; genus Linum; species Linum usitatissimum. The sequence goes on along the minus strand of JAUJYP020000481.1, from coordinate 147,933 downwards.
GGTCTACTTCCATCATGGTCTGTGCACCGTGCACCTTGGTACGGTGCCATTCTGCCATGCACCTTGGCTTAATGTTCTCCCAATAAACATAATGCTCCTTCATATTTTTCACTTCCACCCTGCACTATGCACCGTGCCGGTTTATATAGTACACTACCACTCTATACTTTGGGATTTGGTATGGTGCACTTCCACCATGCATTATGCACCATGCAACTTGGAATGGTGCACTTTCACTATCCACGGTGCACTTTGGAACGGTTCACTTTAACCATCCACCATGCAGTTTACAACTTAGTATGGTGCACTTCCACAATGAAAAGTTCAAATTAGGAAGAAGCGGTTCCTCAATTAATTATCTATCATGTACTATGGTATGGTGCACTTCCATCATGCACTCTGCATCGTGCAATTCGGTACAGTGCCATGCACCATGCACATTGGAATAATGTTCTCCCACTAAACACATTGCACCATGGTATTTTGCGCTTCCACCATGCAATATGCACCGTGCAACTTGGTATAGTGCACATGCACTATGCACTGTGGGCTTTGGTATGGTGCACTTCCACCTTGCCCTATGTATAAAGTAAATCTGACAGGTGCACTTCCACTATGGACATTGCATTTTGGTATGGTACACTTCAACCATCCACCTTGCACTTTGCACCTTATTAGGGTGCACTACAATTATCACTGTTCAAAAATTATGACACGGTTCCACAATACAGTATCTCCTATGCACTATAGTATGGTGCACTTCCATCATGGACTATGCACCGCACACCTTGCTACACTGCCATTCTAACATGCACCATACACCTTGGCATAATGTTCTCCCAATAAACATATTACAACTTCATGTTTTTTACTTCCACCCTGCACAATGCACTATGCAGGTTTGTATAGTACACTTCCACTATGTTATTTGGGCTTTGGTACGGGCACTTCCACCATGCATTATGAACAATGCAACTTGGAATGATGCACTTTCACTATGCACGCCGCACTTTGGTATGGTGCACTTCAACCATCCACCTTGCTGTTTGCACCTTAGTACAGTGCACATCCACTATGCAATGTTCAAATTAGGAAGAAGTGGTTCCACAATTCTTTTTCTACCATGTACTATGGTATGGTGAACTTCCATCATGCACTCTGCATCGTGCAATTTGGTACGGTGCCATTTTATCATGCGCCATGGAAGTTGCACCTTGGTGCAATGCACTCCCACTAAACACAATGCACCATGGTATTTTGTACTTCCACCATGCACTATGCACCGTGGAGCTTGGTATAGTCCACTTGCACAATGCACTATGGTCCTTGCTATGGTGCACTTCCACCTTGCACTATATACTAAGCAAATTAGACTGGTGCACTTCCACTATGGATACGGCACTTTTGTATGGTACACTTCAACCATCCACCTTGCACTTTGAACCTTATTAGGGTGTACTAGTCAATAAGTATTATACGGTTCCACAATAAAATATCTCCCATGCACTATAGTATGGTCTACTTCCATCATGGTCTGTGCACCGTGCACCTTGGTACGGTGCCATTCTGCCATGCACCTTGGCATAATGTTCTCCCAATAAACATAATGCTCCTTCATATTTTTCACTTCCACCCTGCACAATGCACAGCAGGTTTTTATAGTACAGTTACACTCTGTACTTTAGACTTTTGGTATGGTGCACTTCCACCATGCATTATGCACCATGCAACTTGGAATGGTGCACTTTTACTATGCACGCTTCACTTTTGTATGGTCCACTTCAACCATCCACCTTGCAGTTTACACCTTAGTATGGTGCACTTCCACTATGCAATGTTCAAGTTAGGAAGAAGTGGTTCCATAATTCACTATCTACCATGTACTATGGTATGGTGCACTTCCATCATGCACTCTGCATCGTGCAATTCGGTACAGTGCCATGAACCATGCACCTTGGAATAATTTTCTCCCACTAAACACATTGCACCATGGTATTTTGCGATTCCACCAACAATATGCACCGTGCAACTTGGTATAGTGCACTTGCACTATGCACTGTGGGCTTTGGTATGGTGTAATTCCACCTTGCCCTATGTATAAAACAAATCTGACAGGTGCACTTCCACTATGGACACTACACTTTGGTATGGTACACTTCAACCATCCACCTTGCAATTTGCACCTTATTAGGGTGCACTACAATTATCACTGTTCAAAAATTATGACACGGTTCCACAATACAGTATCTCCTATGCACTATAGTATGGTGCACTTCCATCGTGGACTATGCACCGCGCACCTTGCTACACTGCCATTCTAACATGCACCATACACCTTGGCATAATGTTCTCCCAATAAACATATTACAACTTCATGTTTTTTACTTCCACCCTGCACAATGCACTATGCAGGTTTGTATAGTACACTTCCACTATGTTATTTGGGCTTTGGTACGGGCACTTCCACCATGCATTATGAACAATGCAACTTGGAATGATGCACTTTCACTATGCACGCTGCACTTTGGTATGGTGCACTTCAACCATCCACCTTGCTGTTTGCACCTTAGTACAGTGCACATCCACTATGCAATGTTCAAATTAGGAAGAAGTGGTTCCACAATTCTTTTTCTACCATGTACTATGGTATGGTGAACTTCCATCATGCACTCTGCATCGTGCAATTTGGTACGGTGCCATTTTATCATGCGCCATGGAAGTTGCACCTTGGTGCAATGCACTCCCACTAAACACAATGCACCATGGTATTTTGTACTTCCACCATGCACTATGCACCGTGGAGCTTGGTATAGTCCACTTGCACAATGCACTATGGTCCTTGCTATGGTGCACTTCCACCTTGCACTATATACTAAGCAAATTAGACTGGTGCACTTCCACTATGGATATAGCACTTTCGTATGGTCCACTTCACCCATCCACCTTGCAGTTTACACCTTAGTATGGTGCAATTCAACTATGCAATGTTCAAGTTAGGAAGAAGTGGTTCCATAATTCACTATCTACCATGTACTATGGTATGGTGCACTTCCATCATGCACTCTGCATCGTGCAATTCGGTATAGTGCCATGAACTATGCACCTTGGAATAATTTTCTCCCACTAAACACATTGCACCATGGTATTTTGCGATTCCACCAACAATATGCACCGTGCAACTTGGTATAGTGCACTTGCACTATGCACTTTGGGCTTTGGTATGGTGCATTTCCATCTTGCCCTATGTATAAAACAAATCTGACAGGTGCACTTCCACTATGGACACTACACTTTCGTATGGTACACTTCAACCCTCCACCTTGCACTTTGCACCTTATTAGGGTGCACTACAATTATCACTATTCAAAAATTATGACACGGTGTCACAATACAGTATCTCCTATGCACTATAGTATGGTGCACTTCCATCGTGGACTATGCACCGCGCACCTTGCTACAATGCCATTCTAACATGCACCATACACCTTGGCATAATGTTCTCCCAATAAACATATTACAACTTCATGTTTTTTACTTCCACCCCGCACAATGCACTATGCAGTTTTGTATAGTACACTTCCACTATGTTATTTGGGCTTTGGTACGGGCACTTCCACCATGCATTATGAACAATGCAACTTGGAATGATGCACTTTCACTATGCACGCCGCACTTTGGTATGGTGCACTTCAACCATCCACCTTGCCGTTTGCACCTTAGTACGTGCACATCCACTATGCAATGTTCAAATTAGGAAGAAGTGGTTCCACAATTCTTTTTCTACCATGTACTATGGTATGGTGAACTTCCATCATGCACTCTGCATCGTGCAATTTGGTACGGTGCCATTTTATCATGCGCCATGGAAGTTGCACCTTGGTGCAATGCACTCCCACTAAACACAATGCACCATGGTATTTTGTACTTCCACCATGCACTATGCACCGTGGAGCTTGGTATAGTCCACTTGCACAATGCACTATGGTCCTTGCTATGGTGCACTTCCACCTTGCACTATATACTAAGCAAATTAGACTGGTGCACTTCCACTATGGATATGGCACTTTTGTATGGTACACTTCAACCATCCACCTTGCACTTTGAACCTTATTACGGTGTACTAGTTAATAAGTATGATACAGTTCCACAATAAAATATCTCCCATGCACTATAGTATGGTCTACTTCCATCATGGTCTGTGCACCGTGCACCTTGGTACGGTGCCATTCTGCCATGCACCTTGGCATAATGTTCTCCCAATAAACATAATGCTCCTTCATATTTTTCACTTCCACCCCGCACAATGCACAAGAGTTTTTATAGTACAGTTCCACTCTGTACTTTAGACTTTTGGTATGGTGCACTTCCACCATGCATTATGCACCATGCAACTTGGAATGGTGCACTTTTACTATGCACGCTACACTTTCGTATGGTCCACTTCAACCATCCACCTTGCAGTTTACACCTTAGTATGGTGCACTTCCACTATGCAATGTTCAAGTTAGGAAGAAGTGGTTCCATAATTCACTATCTACCATGTACTATGGTGTGGTGCACTTCCATCATGCACTCTGCATCGTGCAATTCGGTACGATGCCATGAACTATGCACCTTGGAATAATTTTCTCCCACTAAACACATTGCACCATGGTATTTTGCGATTCCACCAACAATATGCACCGTGCAACTTGGTATAGTGCACTTGCACTATGCACTGTGGGCTTTGGTATGGTGCATTTCCATCTTGCCCTATGTATAAAACAAATCGACGACAGTGCACTTCCACTATGGACACTACACTTTCGTATGGTACACTTCAACCCTCCACCTTGCACTTTGCACCTTATTAGGGTGCACTACAATTATCACTGTTCAAAAATTATGACACGGTGTCACAATACAGTATCTCCTATGCACTATAGTATGGTGCACTTCCATCGTGGACTATGCACCGCGCACCTTGCTACACTGCCATTCTAACATGCACCATACACCTTGGCATAATGTTCTCCCAATAAACATATTACAACTTCATGTTTTTTACTTCCACCCTCGCACAATGCACTATGCAGTTTGTATAGTACACTTCCACTATGTTATTTGGGCTTTGGTACGGGCACTTCCACCATGCATTATGAACAATGCAACTTGGAATGATGCACTTTCACTACGCACGCTGCACTTTGGTATGGTGCACTTCAACCATCCACCTTGCTGTTTGCACCTTAGTACAGTGCAAATCCACTATGCAATGTTCAAATTAGGAAGAAGCGGTTCCACAATTCATTTTCTACCATGTACTATGGTATGGTGAACTTCCATCATGCATTCTGCATCGTGCAATTTGGTACGGTGCCATTTTATCATGCGCCATGGAAGTTGCACCTTGGTGCAATGCACTCCCACTAAACACAATGCACCATGGTATTTTGTACTTCCACCATGCACTATGCACCGTGGAGCTTGGTATAGTCCACTTGCACAATGCACTATGGTCCTTGCTTTGGTGCACTTCCACCTTGCACTATATACTAAGCAAATCAGACTGGTGCACTTCCACTATGGATACGGTACTTTTGTATCGTACACTTCAACCATCCACCTTGCACTTTGAACGTTATTAGGGTGTACTAGTCAATAAGTATGATACGGTTCCATAATAAAATATCTCCCATGCACTATAGTATGGTCTACTTCCATCATGGTCTGTGCACCGTGCACCTTGGTACGGTGCCATTCGTCCATGCACCTTGGCATAATGTTCTCCCAATAAACATAATGCTCCTTCATATTTTTCACTTCCACCCTGCATAACGCACAGCAGGTTTTTATAGTACAGTTCCACTCTGTACTTTAGACTTTTGGTATGGTGCACTTCCACCATGCATTATGCACCATGCAACTTGGAATGGTGCACTTTTACTATGCACGCTACACTTTCGTATGGTCCACTTCAACCATCCACCTTGCAGTTTACACCTTAGTATGGTGCACTTCCACTATGCAATGTTCAAGTTAGGAAGAAGTGGTTCCACAATTCACTCTCTACCATGTACTATGGTATGGTGCACTTCCATCATGCACTATGCATCGTGCAATTCGGTACAGTGCCATGAACCATGCACCTTCGAATAATGTTCTCCCACTATACACATTGCACCATGGTATTTTGCGATTCGACCATCAGTATGCACCGTGCAACTTGGTATAGTGAACTTGCACTATGCACTGTGGGCTTTGGTATGATGCATTTCCACCTTGCCCTATCTATAAAGCAAATCTAACAGGTGCACTTCCATTATGGAGACTGCACTTTGGTATGGTACACTTCAACCATCCACCTTGCACTTTGCACCTTATTAGGGTGCACTACCATTATCACTGTTCAAAAATTATGACACGGTTCCACAATACAGTATCTCCTATGCACTATAGTATGGTGCACTTCCATCGTGGACTATGCACCGCGCACCTTGCTACACACCCATTCTAACATGCACCATACACCTTGGCATAATGTTCTCCCAATAAACATATTACAACTTCATGTTTTTTACTTCCACCCTGCACAATGCACTATGCAGGTTTGTATAGTACACTTCCACTATGTTATTTGGGCTTTGGTACGAGCACTTCCACCATGCATTATGAACAATGCAACTTGGAATGATGCACTTTCACTATGCACGCTGCACTTTGGTATGGTGCACTTTAACCATCCACCTTGCTGTTTGCACCTTAGTACAGTGCACATCCACTATGCAATGTTCAAATTAGGCAGAAGCGGATCCACAATTCATTATCTACCATGTACTATGGCATGGTGAACATCCATCATGCACTCTGCATCGTGCAATTTGGTACGGTGCCATTTTATCATGCGCCATGGAAGTTGCACCTTGGTGCAATGCACTCCCACTAAACACAATGCACCATGGTATTTTGTACTTCCACCATGCACTATGCACCGTGGAGCTTGGTATAGTCCACTTGCACAATGCACTATGGTCCTTGCTATGGTGCACTTCCACCTTGCACTATATACTAAGCAAATCAGACTGGTGCACTTCCACTATGGATACGACACTTTTGTATGGTACACTTCAACCATCCACCTTGCACTTTGAACCTTATTAGGGTGTACTACAACTATGCACGGGTCAATAAGTATGATACGGTTCCACAATAAAATATCTCCCATGCACTATAGTATGGTCTACTTCCATCATGGTCTGTGCATCGTGCACCTTGGTACGGTGCCATTCTGCCATGCACCTTGGCATAATTTTCTCCCAATAAACATAATGCTCGTTCATATATTTCACTTCCACCCTGCACAATGCACTGCAGGTTTTTATAGTACAGTCCCACTCTGTACTTTAGGCTTTTGGTATGGTGCACTTCCACAATGCATAATGCACCATGCAACTTAGAATGGTGCACTTTGACTATGCACGCTACACTTTCGTATGGTCCACTTCAACCATCCACCTTGTAGTTTACACCTTAGTATGGTGCACTTCCACTATGCAATGTTCAAGTTAGGAAGAAGTGGTTCCACAATTCACTATCTACCATGTACTATGGTATGGTGCACTTCCATCATGCACTCTGCATCGTGCAATTCGGTACAGTGCCATGAACCATGCACCTTGGAATAATGTTCTCCCACCTAAACACATTGCACCATGGTATTTTGCGATTCCACCATGAATATGCACCGTGCAACTTGGTATAGTGCACTTGCACTATGCACTGTGGGCTTTGGTATGATGCATTTCCACCTTGCCCTATGTATAAAGCAAATCTAACAGGTGCACTTCCACTACGGACACTGCACTTTGGTATGGTACACTTCAACCATCCACCTTGCACTTTGCACCTTATTAGGGTGCACTACAATTATCACTGTTCAGAAATTATGACACGGTTCCACAATACAAGATCTCCTATGCACTATAGTATGGTGCACTTCCATCGTGGACTATGCACCGCGCACCTTGCTACACAGCCATTCTCACATGCACCATACACCTTGGCATAATGTTCTCCCAATAAACATATTACAACTTCATGTTTTTTACTTCCACCCTGCACAATGCACCATGCAGGTTTGTATAGTTCACTTCCACTATGTTATTTGGGCTTTGGTACGGGCACTTCCACCATGCATTATGAACAATGCAACTTGGAATGATGCACTTTCACTATGCACGCTGCACTTTGGTATGGTGCACTTCAACCATCCACCTTGCTGTTTGCACCTTAGTACAGTGCACATCCACTATGCAATGTTCAAATTAGGAAGAAGCGGTTCCACAATTCATTTCTACCATATACTATGGTATGGTAAACTTCCATCATGCACTCTGCATCGTGCAATTTGGTACGGTGCCATTTTATCATGCGCCATGGAAGTTGCACCTTGGTGCAATGCACTTCCACTAAACACAATGCACCATGGTATTTTGTACTTCCACCATGCACTATGCACCGTGGAGCTTGGTATAGTCCACTCGCACAACGCACTATGGTCCTTGCTATGGTGCACTTCCACCTTGCACTATATACTAAGCAAATCGACCGGTGCACTTCCACTATGGATACGACACTTTTGTATGGTACACTTCAACCATCCACCTTGCACTTTGAACCTTATTAGGTGTACTACAACTATGCACGGGTCAATAAGTATGATACGGTTCCACAATAAAATATCTCCCATGCACTATAGTATGGTCTACTTCCATCATGGTCTGTGCATCGTGCACCTTGGTACGGTGCCATTCTGCCATGCACCTTGGCATAATTTTCTCCCAATAAACATAATGCTCGTTCATATTTTTCACTTCCACCCTGCACAATGCACTGCAGGTTTTTATAGTACAGTCCCACTCTGTACTTTAGGCTTTTGGTATGGTGCACTTCCACAATGCATAATGCACCATGCACCTTAGAATGGTGCAATTTGACTATGCACGCTACACTTTCGTATGGTCCACTTCAACCATCCACCTTGCAGTTTACACCTTAGTATGGTGCACTTCCACTATGCAATGTTCAAGTTAGGAAGAAGTGGTTCCACAATTCACTATCTACCATGTACTATGGTATGGTGCACTTCCATCATGCACTCTACATCGTGCAATTCGGTACAGTGCCATGAACCATGCACCTTGGAATAATGTTCTCCCACTAAACACATTGCACCATGGTATTTTGCGATTCCACCATCAGTATGCACCGTGCAACTTGGTATAGTGCACTTGCACTATGCACTGTGGGCTTTGGTATGATGCATTTCCACCTTACCCTATGTATAAATCAAATCTAACAGGTGCACCTCCACTATGGACACTACACTTTGGTATGGTACACTTCAACCATCCACCTTGCACTTTGCACCTTATTAGGGTGCACTACAATTATCACTGTTCAAAAATTATGACACGGTTCCACAATACAAAGATCTCCTATGCACTATAGTATGGTGCACTTCCATCGTGGACTATGCACCGCGCACCTTGCTACACAGCAATTCTAACATGCACCATACACCTTGGCATAATGTTCTCCAAATAAACATATTACAACTTCATGTTTTTTACTTCCACCCTGCACAATGCACTATGCAGGTTTGTATAGTACACTTCCACTATGTTATTTTGGCTTTGGTACGGGCATTTCCACCATGCATTATGAACAATGCAACTGGAATGATGCACTTTCACTATGCACGCTGCACTTTGGTATGGTGCACTTCAACCATCCACCTTGCTGTTTGCACCTTAGTACAGTGCACATCCACTATGCAATGTTCAAATTAGGAAGAAGCGGATCCACAATTCATTATCTACCATGTACTATGGTATGGTGAACTTCCATCATGCACTCTGCATCGTGCAATTTGGTACGGTGCCATTTTATCATGCGCCATGGAAGTTGCACCTTGGTGCAATGCACTCCCACTAAACACAATGCACCATGGTATTTTTTACTTCCACCATGCACTATGCAACATGGAGCTTGGTATAGTCCACTTGCACAATGCACTATGGTCCTTGCTATGGTGCACTTCCACCTTGCACTATGTACTAAGGAAATCGGACTGGTGCAATTCCACTATGGATACGACACTTTTGTATGGTACACTTCAACCATCCACCTTGCACTTTGAACCTTATTAGGGTGTACTACAACTATGCACGGGTCAATAAGTATGATACGGTTCCACAATAAAATATCTCCCATGCACTATAGTATGGTCTACTTCCATCATGGTCTGTGCACCGTGCACCTTGGTACGGTGCTCTTCTGCCATGCACCTTGGTATAATGTTCTCCCAATAAACATAATGCTCCTTCATATTTTTCACTTCCACCCTGCATAACGCACTGCAGGTTTTTATAGTACAGTTCCACTCTGTACTTTTCGCTTTTGGTATGGTGCACTTCCACCATGCAACTCGGAATGGTTCCACAATTCACTATCTCCCATGCAATATGGTTCGGTGCACTTCCATCATGGACTGTGCACTGTGCAGCTTTGTACGGTGCCATTCTGCAATGCACCTTGCAACTTTAACCTTGGTACTATGCACTCCCACTAAACACATTGCACCATGGTTTTTTGCACTTCCACTATGCACTATGCACCGTGCAGCTTGGTATAGTACACTTGCACTATGCAGTGTGGGTCTTGGTATGGTGCTATTCCACCTTACACTATGTACTAAGCAAATCAGTCTAGTAAATTTCCACTCTGGATACTGCAATTTCGTATGGCAACTTTTGAACCATCTACCTTGCACTTTGCTCCTTATTAGGGTGCACTACAACTATGCACCATACAAATTAGTATGACACGGTTCCACAATTCACTATCTCCCATGCACTATAGTTCGGTGCAGTTCCATCATGGATTGTGCACCGTGCAGCTTGGTACGGTGACATTCTGCAATGCACCATGCAACTTTAACCTTGGTACAATGCACTCCCACTAAACACATTGCACCATGGTTTTTTGCACTTCCATGATGCACTATGCACGTGCAGCTTGGTATAGTGCACTTGCACTGTGCAGTGTGGGTCTTCGTATGGTACACTTCCACCTTACACTATGTATTAAGCAAATTAGTGTGGTGCACTTCCACTCTTGATACTGCAATTTCGTATGGTACACTTTTGAACCACCTACCTTGCACTTTGCAACTTATTAGGGTGCACTACAACTATGCAGTATACAAATTAGTATGACACGGTTCCACAATTCACTATATCCCATGCACTATAGTTCGGTGCAGTTCCATCATGGATCGTGCACCGTGCAGCTTGGTACGGTGACATTCTGCAATGCACCATGCAACTTTAACATTGGTACAATGCACTCCCACTAAACACATTGCACCATGGTTTTTTGCACTTCCATGATGCACTATGCACCGTGCAGCTTAGTATAGTGCACTTGCACTATGCAGTGTGGGTCTTGATATGGTCCACTTCCACCTTACACTATGTATTAAGCAAATTAGTGTGGTGCACTTCCACTCTTAATACTGCAATTTCGTATGGTACACTTTTGAACCATCTACCTTGCACTTTGGACCTTATTAGGGTGCACTACAACTATGCACTGTTCCATCATGGACTGTGGACCGTGCAGCTTGGTACGATGCCATTCTGCAATGCACCGTGAAACTTGCACCTTTGTACATTGCAGTCCCACTAAACACATTGCACCATGGTTTTTTGCACTTCCACCATCCACTATACACCGTGCAGCTTGGTATAGTGCACTTGGACTAAGTAGTGTGGGCCTTGTTATGGTGCACTTCCACCTTGCACTATGTACTAAGGAAATCAGACTTGTGCACTTCCACTATGGACACTGCACTTTTGTATTTTACACTTCAACCGTCCACCTTGCACTTTGCACCTTATTAGCGCGCATTACAACTGCACACTGTTCAAATTAGTATGACACAATTCCACAATTCACTATCTCCCATGTACTATGGATCAGTGCAATTCCATCACGGACTGTGTACCGTGTAGCTTGGTACGGTGCCATTCTGCAATGCACCATGCAACTTTAACCTTGGTATAATACACTTCCACCATGCACTATGCACCGTGCAACTTGGTATAATGCAGTTGCACTATGCAGTGTGGGTCTTGGTATGGTGCACTTCCACCTTACACTATGTACTAAGCAAATCAGTGTGGTACACTTCCACTCTGGATACTGCAATTTCGTATGGTACACTTTTGAACCATCGACCTTGGAATTTGCACCTTATTAGGAAGCACTACAACTATGCAATGTACAAATTAGTATCACACAGGTTCCACAATTCACTGTCTCCTATATACTATGGTTCGGTGCACTTCGATCATGGACTGTGCACCGTGCAGCTTGGTAATGTGCCAGTCTGCCATGCCCATGCAACTTGCACCTTTGTACATTGCAGTCCCACTAAACACATTGCACCATGGTTTTTTGCACTTCCACCATGCACTATGCACCGTGCAGCTTGGTATAGTGCACTTGCACTAAATAGTGTGGGCGTTGGTATGGTCCACTTCCACCTTACACTATGTACTAAGCAAATAAGTCTGGTACCAAGCTGCACGGTGCATTGCAGAATGGCATCGTACCAAGCTGCACGGTCCACAGTCCATGATGGAACAGTGCATAGTTGTATTGCACCCTAATAAGGTGCAATGTGCAAGGTAGATGGTTAAAAAGTGTACCATACGAAATTGCGATCCCCGAGTTGAAATGTACCACACTGATTTGCTTAGTACATAGTGTAAGATGGAATAGCACCATACAAAGACCCAAACTGCATAGTGCAAGTGCACTATACCAAGCTGCACGGCGCATAGTGCATAGTGGAAGTTCAAAAAACCATGGTGCAATGCGTTTAGTGGGAGTACATAGTACCTAGGTTAAAGTTGCATGGTGCATTGCAGAATGGCACCGTAAAAGCTGCGCGGTGCACAGTCCATGATGGAAGTGCACTGAACCATATTGCATGGGAGATAGTGAAATATGTAACCGTGTCATACTAATTTGTACAGTGCATAGTTGTAGTGCACCCTAATAAGGTAGAAAGTGCAAAGTAGATGGTTCAACAGTGTACCATACGAAATTGCAGTATCTAGAGTGGAAGTGTACCACACTAATTTGTTTAGTACATAGTGTAAGGTGGAAGAGCACCATACCAAGACCAACACTGCATAGTGCAAGTGCACTACACCAAGCTGCACGGTGCATAGTGCATAGTGGAAGTGCAAAAAACCATGGTGCAATGTGTTTAGTGGGAGTGCATTGTACCAAGGTTAAAGTTGCATGGTGCATTGCAGAATGGCACCGTACCAAGTTGCACGGTGCACAATCCATGATGGAAGTGCACCGAACCATAGTACATGGGAGATAGCGAATTGTGGAATTGTGTCATGCTAATTTGAATAGTGTGCAGTTGTAATGCGCGCTAATGAGGTGCAAAGTGCATAGTGGATGATCAAAGTGTAAAATACAAAAGTGTAGTTGCCATAGTGGAAGTGCACCAGTCCAATTTGCATAGTACATAGTGCAAGGTGGAAGTGCACCATAACAAGGCCCACATTGCTTAGTGCAAGTGCAATATACCAAGTTGCACGGTGAATAGTGCATGGTGGAAGTGCAAAAAAGCATGGTGCAATGTGTTTAGTGGGACCGCAATGTACAAAGGTGCAAGTTGCACGGTGCATTGCGAATGGCAACGTACCAAGCCGCACGGTGCACGATCCATGATGGAAGTGCACCGAACCATAGTACATGGGAGATAGTGACTTTTGGAACCCGTGTCATACTAATTTTTGCAGTGCATAGTTGTAGTGCACCCTAATAAGGTGCAAAGTGCAAGGTAGGTGGTTCAAAAGTGTACCATACGAAATTGCAGTATCAAGAGTGGAAGTGCACCACACTAATTTGCTTAATACATAGTGTAAGGTGGAAGTGCACCATACCAAGACCCACACTGCATAGTGCAAGTGCACTATACCAAGCCGCACGGTGCATAGTGCATCATGGAAGTGCAAAAAACCATGGTGCAATGTGTTTAGTGGGAGTGCATTGTACCAAGGTTAAAGTTGCATGCTGCATTGCAGAATGTCACCATACCAAGCTGCACGGTGCACAATCCATGGTGGAACTGCGCCGAACTATAGTGCATCGGAGTTAGTGAATTGTGGAACCGTGTCATACTAATTTGTATAGTGCATAGTTGTACTGCACCCTAATAAGGTGCAAAGTGCAAGGTAGATGGTTCAACAGTGTACCATACGAAATTGCAGTATCTAGAGTGGAAGTGTACCACACTAATTTGCTTAGTACATAGTGTAAGGTGGAAGAGCACCATACCAAGACCAACACTGCATAGTGCAAGTGCACTATACCAAGCTGCACGGTGCATAGTACATAGTGGAAGTGCAAAAAACCTTGGTGCAATGTGTTTAGTGGGAGTGCATTGTACCAAGGTTCAAGTTGCATGGTGCATTGCAGAATGGCACCGTACCAAGCTGCACGGTGCACAATCCATGATGGAAGTGCACCGAACCATAGTACATGGGAGATAGCGAATTGTGGAATTGTGTCATGCTAATTTGAATAGTTTGCAGTTGTAATGCGCGCTAATGAGGTGCAAAGTGCATAGTGGATGATCAAAGTGTAAAATACAAAAGTGTAGTTGCCATAGTGGAAGTGCACCAGTCCAATTTGCATAGTACATAGTGCAAGGTGGAAGTGCACCATAACAAGGCCCACATTGCTTAGTGCAAGTGCAATATACCAAGTTGCACGGTGAATAGTGCATGGTGGAAGTGCAAAAAAGCATGGTGCAATGTGTTTAGTGGGACTGCAATGTACAAAGGTGCAAGTTGCACGGTGCATTGCAGAATGGCAACGTACCAAGCTGCACGGTGCACAGTCCATGATGGAAGTGCACCGAACCATAGTACATGGGAGATAGTGACTTTTGGAACCTGTGTCATACTAATTTTTGCAGTGCATAGTTGTAGTGCACCCTAATAAGGTGCAAAGTGCAAGGTAGGTGGTTCAAAAGTGTACCATACGAAATTGCAGTATCAAGAGTGGAAGTGCACCACACTAATTTGCTTAATACATAGTGTAAGGTGGAAGTGCACCATACCAAGACCCACACTGCATAGTGCAAGTGCACTATACCAAGCTGCACGGTGCATAGTGCATCATGGAAGTGCAAAAAACCATGGTGCAATGTGTGGGAGTGCATTGTACCAAGGTTAAAGTTGCATGGTGCATTGCAGAATGTCACCATACCTAGCTGCACGGTGCACAATCCATGGTGGAACTGCACCGAACTATAGTGCATGGGAGTTAGTGAATTGTGGAACCGTGTCATACTAATTTTTATAGTGCATAGTTGTATTGCACCCTAATAAGGTGCAATGTGCAAGGTAGATGGTTAAAAAGTGTACCATACGAAATTGCAGTATCCTGAGTTGAAATGTACCACACTGATTTGCTTAGTACATAGTGTAAGATGGAATAGCACCATACAAAGACCCACACTGCATAGTGCAAGTGCACTATACCAAGCTGCACGGCGCATAGTGCATAGTGGAAGTACAAAAAACCATGGTGCAATGCGTTTAGTGGGAGTACATAGTACCTAGGTTAAAGTTGCATGGTTCATTGCAGAATGGCACCGTAAAAGCTGCACGGTGCACAGTCCATGATGGAAGTGCACTGAACCATATTGCATGGGAGATAGTGAAATATGTAACCGTGTCATACTAATTTGTACAGTGCATAGTTGTAGTGCACCCTAATAAGGTAGAAAGTGCAAAGTAGATGGTTCAACAAAGTGTACCATACGAAATTGCGATCTAGAGTGGAAGTGTACCACACTAATTTGCTTAGTACATAGTGTAAGGTGGAAGAGCACCATACCAAGACCAACACTGCATAGTGCAAGTGCACTATACCAAGCTGCGCGGTGCATAGTGCATAGTGGAAGTGCAAAAAACCATGGTGCAATGTGTTTAGTGGGAGTGCATTGTACCAAGGTTAAAGTTGCATGGTGCATTGCAAAATGTCACCATACCAAGCTGCACGGTGCACAATCCATGGTGGAACCGCACCGAACTATAGTGCATGGGAGTTAGTGAATTGTGGAACCGTGTCATACTAATTTGTATAGTGCATAGTTGTAGTGCACCCTAATAAGGTGCAAAGTGCAAGGTAGATGGTTCAACAAAGTGTACCATACGAAATTGCGGTATCTAGAGTGGAAGTGTACCACACTAATTTGCTTAGTACATAGTGTAAGGTGGAAGAGCACCATACCAAGACCAACACCGCATAGTGCAAGTGCACTATACCAAGCCGCACGGTGCATAGTGCATAGTGGAAGTGCAAAAAACCATGGTGCAATGTGTTTAGTGGGAGTGCATTGTACCAAGGTTAAAGTTGCATGGTGCATTGCGAATGTCACCATACCTAGGCGCACGGTGCACAATCCATGGTGGAACTGCACCGAACTATAGTGCATGGGAGTTAGTGAATTGTGGAACCGTGTCATACTAATTTGTATAGTGCATAGTTGTATTGCACCCTAATAAGGTGCAATGTGCAAGGTAGATGGTTAAAAAGTGTACCATACGAAATTGCAGTATCCTGAGTTGAAATGTACCACACTGATTTGCTTAGTACATAGTGTAAGATGGAATAGCACCATACAAAGACCCACACTGCATAGTGCAAGTGCACTATACCAAGCTGCACGGCGCATAGTGCATAGTGGAAGTGCAAAAAACCATGGTGCAATGCGTTTTGTGGGAGTACATAGTACCTAGGTTAAAGTTGCATGGTGCATTGCAGAATGGCACCGTAAAAGCTGCACGGTGCACAGTCCATGATGGAAGTGCACTGAACCATATTGCATGGGAGATAGTGAAATATGTAACCGTGTCATACTAATTTGTACAGTGCATAGTTGTAGTGCACCCTAATAAGGTAGAAAGTGCAAAGTAGATGGTTCAACAGTGTACCATACGAAATTGCAGTATCTAGAGTGGAAGTGTACCACACTAATTTGCTTAGTACATAGTGTAAGGTGGAAGAGCACCATACCAAGACCAACACTGCATAGTGCAAGTGCACTATACCAAGCTGCACGGTGCATAGTGCATAGTGGAAGTGCAAAAAAACATGGTGCAATGTGTTTAGTGGGAGTGCATTGTACCAAGGTTAAAGTTGCATGGTGCATTGCAAAATGTCACCATACCAAGCTGCACGGTGCACAATCCATGGTGGAACTGCACCGAACTATAGTGCATAGGAGTTAGTGAATTGTGGAACCGTGTCATACTAATTTGTATAGTGCATAGTTGTAGTGCACCCTAATAAGGTGCAAAGTGCAAGGTAGATGGTTCAACAGTGTACCATACGAAATTGCAGTATCTAGAGTGGAAGTGTACCACACTAATTTGCTTAGTACATAGTGTAAGGTGGAAGAGCACCATACCAAGACCAACACTGCATAGTGCAAGTGCACTATACCAAGCTGCACGGTGCATAGTGCATAGTGGAAGTGCAAAAAACCATGGTGCAATGTGTTTAGTGGGAGTGCATTGTACCAAGGTTAAAGTTGCATGGTGCATTGCAGAATGTCACCATACCAAGCTGCACGGTCCACAATCCATGGTGGAACTGCACCGAACTATAGTGCATTGGAGTTAGTTAATTGTGGAACCGTGTCATACTAATTTGTACAGTGCATAGTTGTAGTGCACCCTAATAAGGTGCAAAGTGCAAGGTAGATGGTTCAACAGTGTACCATACGAAATTGCAGTATCTAGAGTGGAAGTGTACCCCACTAATTTGCTTAGTACATAGTGTAAGGTGGAAGTGCACCATACCAAGACCCACACTGCATAGTGCAAGTGCACTATACCAAGCTGCACGGTGCATAGTGCATCATGGAAGTGCAAAAAACCATGGTGCAATGTGTTTAGTGGGAGTGCATTGTACCAAGGTTAAAGTTGCATGGTGCATTGCAGAATGTCACCATACCAAGCTGCACGGTGCACAATCCATGGTGGAACTGCACCGAACTATAGTGCATGGGAGTTAGTGAATTGTGGAACCGTGTCATACTAATTTGTATAGTGCATAGTTGTAGTGCACCCTAATAAGGTGCAAAGTGCAAGGTAGATGGTTCAACAGTGTACCATACGAAATTGCAGTATCTAGAGTGGAAGTGTACCACAGTAATTTGCTTAGTACATAGTGTAAGGTGGAAGAGCACCATACCAAGACCAACACTGCATAGTGCAAGTGCACTATACCAAGCTGCACGGTGCATAGTGCATGGTGGAAGAGCAAAAAACCATGGTGCAATGTGTTTAGTGGGATTGCATTGTACCAAGGTGCAAGTAGCATGGTGCATGGCAGAATGGCACCGTACCAAGCTGCACGGTGCATAGTGCATGGTGGAAGTGCAAAAAACCATGGTGGAATGTGTTTAGTGGGAGTGCATTGTACCAAGGTTAAAGTAGCATGGTGCATTGCAGAATGGCACCGTACCAAGCTGCACGGTGCATAGTCCATGATGGAACTGCACTGAATTATAGTGCATGGGAGATAGTGAATTGTGGAACCGTGTCATACTAATTTGTATAGTGCATAGTTGTAGTGCACCCTAATAAGGTGCAAAGTGCAAGGTAGATGGTTCATAAGTGTACCATACGAAATTCCAGTATCCAGAGTGGAAGTGCACCAGATTGATTTGCTTAGTACATAGTGTAAGGTGGAAGTGCACTATACCAAGCTGCACGGTGCATAGTGCATGGTGGAAGAGCAAAAAACCATGGTGCAATGTGTTTAGTGGGATTGCATTGTACCAAGGTGCAAGTTGCAAGGTGCATGGCAGAATGGCACCGTACCAAGCTGCACGGTGCACAGTCCTTGATGGAAGTGCACCATACCATAGTGCATGGGAGATAGTGAATTATTGAATTGTGTCATACTAATTTGAACAGTGTAAAGTTGTAGTGCGCCCTAATAAGGTGCAAAGTGCAAAGTGGATGTCTGAAGAGTAAAATACAAAAGTGCAGTGTCCATAGTGGAAGTGCACCAGTCCGATTGGCATAGTACATAGTGCAAGGTAGAACTGCACCATAACAAGGCCCACACTGCTTAGTGCATGTGAACTATACCAAGTTGCACGATGAATAGTGCATGGTGGAAGTGCAAAAAACCATGGTGCTATGTTTTTAGTGGGACTGCATTGTACAAAAGTGCAAGTTGCATGGTTCATTGCAGAATGGGACCGTACCAAGCTGCATGGGCACACAGTCCATGATGGAAGTGCACCAAACCATTGTACATGGGAGATAGTGAATTGTGGAACCTGTGTCATACTAATTTGTACAGTGCATAGTATTAGTGCACCCTAATAACGTGCAAAGTGCAAGGTAGATGGTTCAAAAGTGTACCATACAAAATTGCAGTATTCAGAGTGCAAGTGCACCAGACTGATTTGCTTAGAACATAGTGTAAGGTAGAAGTGGACCATACCAAGGCCCACACTGCAAAGTGCAAGTGTACTATACCAAGCTCCACAGTGAATAGTGCATGGTGGAAGTGCAAAAAACCATGGTGGAATGTGTTTAGTGGGAATGCATTGTACCAAGGTTAAAGTTGCATGGTGCATTGCAGAATGGCACCATACCAAGCTGCACGGTGCACAGTCCATAATGGAAATGCACCAAACAATAGTACATGGGAGATAGTGAATTGTGGAACCTGTGTCATACTAAATTGTACAGTGCATAGTTTTACTGCACCCTAATAAGGTGCAAATTGCAAGGTAGATGGGTCAAAAGTGTACCGTACGAAATTGCAGTATCCAGAGTGGAAGTGCAACAGACTGATTTGCTTAGTACATAGTGTAAGGTGGAAGTGGACCATACCAAGGCCCACACTGCAATGCTGGAAGTGCAAAAAATCATGGTGCAATGTGTTTAGTGGTAGTGCATTGTACCAAGGTTCAAGTTGCATGGTGCATGGCAGAATGGCACCGTACCAAGCTGCATGGTACACAGTCCATGATGGAAGTGCACTATACTAATTTGTACAGTGCATAGTTGTAGTGCGCCCTAATAAGGTGCAAAGTGCAAGGTAGATGGTTCAAAAGTGTACCATACGAAATTGTAATATCCAGACTGGAAGTGCACCAGACCGATTTGCTTAGTACATAGTGTATGGTGGAAGTGCACCATACCAAGGCCCACACTACATAGTGCAAGTGCACTATACTAAGCTGAACGGTGCATAGTGCATGGTGGAAGTGCAAAAAACCATGGTGCAATGTGTTTATTGGGACTACATTGACTAAGGTGGAAGTTGCATGGTGCATGGCAGACTGGCACCGTACCAAGCTGCACGGTGCACAGTCCATGATGGAACTGCACCGAACTATAATGCATGGGAGATAGTTAATTGTGGAACCGTGTCATACTAATTTGTACAGTGCATAGTTGTAGTGCACCCTAATAAGGTGCAAAGTGCAAGGTAGATGGTTGAAGTGTACAATACGAAATTGCAATATTCAGAGTGGAAGTGCACCAGACTGATTTGCTTAGTACATACTGTAAGGTAGAAGTGCACCATACTTAGACCAACACAGCATACTGCAAGTGCACTATACCAAGCTGCACGGTGCATAGTGCATGGTGGAAGTGCAAAAAACCATAGTGCAATATGTTCAGTGGGAGTGCATTGTACCAAGGTTAAAGTTGCATGGTACATTGCAGAATGGCGCCATTCCAACCTGCACGGTGCACAGTCCTTGATGAAAGTGCACCGAACCATTGTGCATGGGAGATTACAGAATGGCATCGTACAGGTTGGAACTGTGCATCGAACCATAGTCCATACGAAAGTGTTGTGTCCATAGTGGAAGTGCTCCAGTCCGATTTGCTTAGTACATAGTGCAAGGTGGAAATGCACCATATCAAGGCCCACACTACATAGTGCAAGTGCATTATACACAACTGCACGGTGCATAGTGCATGGTGGAAGTGCAAAAAACCATGGTACAATTTGTTTAGTGGGAGTGCATTGTACCAAGGTTCAAGTTGCATGGTGCATGGCAGAATGGCACCGTGCCAAGCTGCACGGTGCACAATCCATGATGAAAGTGCACCGTACCATAGTGCATGGGAGATGGTGAATTGTGGAACCGTGGCATACTAATTTGAGCAGTGCATAGTTGTAGTAAAGCATAATAAGGTGCAATGAGCAAGATGGACGGTTGAAGTGTACCATACGAAAGTGTTGTGTCCACAGTGGAAGTGCTCCAATCCGATTTGCTTAGTACATAGTGCAAGGTGGAGGTGCACCATAACAAGGCCCACACTACATAGTGCAAGTACACTATACCAAGCTACACGGTGCATAGTGCAAGGTGGAAGTGCAAAAAACCCTGGTGCAATGTGTTTAGTGGGAGTGCATTGTACCAAGGTTCAAGTCGCATGGTGCATGGCAGAATGGAACCGTACCAAGCTGCATGGTGCGCAGTCCATGATGGAAGTGCATCGTACCATAGTGCATGGGAGATGGTGAATTGTGGAACCGTGGCATACTAATTTCAGTAGTGCATAATTGTAGTAAACCATAATAAGGTGCAAAGTGCAAGATGGACGGTTGAAGTGTACCATACAAAAGTGTTGTGTCTAGAGTGGAAGTGCTCTAGTCCGATTTGCTTAGTACATAGTGCAAGGTGGAAGTGCACCATAACAAGGCCCACACTACATAGTGCAAGTGCACTATACCAAGCTGCACGGTGTAGTGCATGGTGGAAGTGCAAAAAACCGTGGTGCAATGTGTTTAGTGGGCATGAATTGTACCAAGGTTCAAGTTGCATGGTGCATGGCAGAATGGCACCGTACCAAGCTGCACGGTACACAGTCCATGATGGAAGTGCATCGTACCATAGTGCATGGGAGATGGTGAATTGTGGAATCGTGGCATACTAATTTCAGTAGTCCATAGTTGTAGTAAACTGTAATAAGGTGCAAAGTGCAAGATGGACGGTTGAAGTGTACCATACGGAAGTGATGTGTCCATAGTGGAAGTGCTTCAGTCCGACTTGGTTAGTACATAGTGCAAGGTGGAAGTGCACCATAACAAGGCTCACACTACATAGTGCAAGTGCATTATACACAGCTGCACGTTGCATAGTGCATGGTGGAAGTGCAAAATACCATGGGACAATCTGTTTAGTGGTACTGCATTGTACCAAGGTTAAAGTTGCATGGTGCATGGAAGAATGGCACCGTACCAAGCTGCATGGTGCACAATCCATGATGGAAGTGCATCGTACCATAGTGCATGGGAGATGGTGAATTGTGTAACCGTGGCATACTAATTTCAGCAGTGCATAGTTGTAGTAAACCATAATAAGGTGCAAAGTGCAAGATGGACGGTTAAAGTGTACCATACAAAAGTGTTGTGTCTAGAGTGGAAGTGCTCCAGTCCGATTTGCTTAGTACATAGTGCAAGGTGGAAGTGCACCATAACAAGGCCCACACTACATAGTGCAAGTGCACTATACCAAGCTGCACGATGCAAAGTGCATGGTGGAAGTGCAAAAAACCGTGGTGCAATGTGTTTAGTGGTCGTGCATTGTACCAAGGTTCAAGTTGCATGGTGCATGGCAGAATGGCACTGTACCAAGCTGCACGGTACACAGTCCATGATGGAAGTGCACTATACCATAATGCATGGGAGATAGTAAATTGTGGAATTGTGTCATACTAATTTGAATAGTGTATAGTTGTAGTGCACCCTAATAAGGTTCAAAGTGCAAGATGGATGTTTCAAACATAAAATATAAAAGTGCAGTGTCCATTGTGGAAGTGCCCAATCCGATTGGCTTAGTACATAGTGCAAGGTGGTTGTGCACGATAACAAGTCCCACACTACATAGTGCAAGTGCACTATACCAAGCCGCACGGTGCACAGTGCATGGTGGAAGTGCAAAAAATCATGGTGGAATGTGTTTAGTGGGAGTGCATTGTACCAAGGTTAAAGTTTCATGGTGCATGGCAGAATGGCACCGTACCAAGCTGCATGGTGCATGGCAGAATGGCACCGTACCAAGCTGCATGGTGCAAAGTCCATGATGGTAGTGCACCATACCATAGTGCATGGGAGATGGGGAATTGTGGAACCGTGGCATACTAATTTCAGTAGTGCATAGTTGTAGTAAACCGTAATAAGGTGCAAAGTGCAAGATGGACAGTTGAAGTGTACCATACGAAAGTGTTGTGTCCAGAGTGGATGTGCTCCTATCTGATTTGCTTAGTACATAGTGCAAGATGGAAGTCCACCATAACAAGGCCCACACTACATAGTGCAAGTGCACTATACCAAGCTGCACGGTGCATAGTGCATGGTGGAAGTGCAAAAAATCATGGTGCATTGTGTTTAGTGGTAGTGCATTGTACCAAGGTTGAAGTTGCATGGTGCATGGCAGAATGGCACCGTACCAAGCTGCATGGTACACAGTCCATGATGGAAGTGCATCGTACCATAGTGCATGGGAGATGGTGAATTGTGGAACCGTGGCATACTAATTTCAGCAGTGCATAGTTGTAGTAAACCGTAATAAGGTGCAAAGTGCAAGATGGACGGTTAAAGTGTACCATACAAAAGTGTTGTGTCTAGAGTGGAAGTGCTCCAGTCCGATTTGCTTAGTACATAGTGCAAGGTGGAAGTGCACCATAACAAGGCCCACACTACATAGTGCAAGTGCACTATACCAAGCTGCACGGTGCAAAGTGCATGGTGGAAGTGCAAAAAACCGTGGTGCAATGTGTTTAGTGGGCGTGCATTGTACCAAGGTTCAAGTTGCATGGTGCATGGCAGAATGGCACTGTACCAAGCTGCACGGTACACAGTCCATGATGGAAGTGCACTATACCATAATGCATGGGAGATAGTAAATTGTGGAATTGTGTCATACTAATTTGAATAGTGTATAGTTGTAGTGCAACCTAATAAGGTTCAAAGTGCAAGATGGATGTTTCAAACATAAAATATAAAAGTGCAGTGTCCATTGTGGAAGTGCCCAGTCCGATTGGCTTAGTACATAGTGCAAGGTGGTTGTGCACGATAACAAGTCCCACACTGCATAGTGCAAGTGCACTATACCAAGCCGCACGGTGCACAGTGCATGGTGGAAGTGCAAAAAATCATGGTGGAATGTGTTTATTGGGAGTGCATTGTACCAAGGTTAAAGTTGCATGGTGCATGGCAGAATGGCACCGTACCAAGCTGCATGGTGCAAAGTCCATGATGGTAGTGCACCATACCATAGTGCATGGGAGATGGGGAATTGTGGAACCGTGGCATACTAATTTCAGTAGTGCATAGTTGTAGTAAACCGTAATAAGGTGCAAAGTGCAAGATGGACAGTTGAAGTGTACCATACGAAAGTGTTGTGTCCAGTGGATGTGCTCCTATCTGATTTGCTTAGTACATAGTGCAAGATGGAAGTGCACCATAACAAGGCCCACACTACATAGTGCAAGTGCACTATACCAAGCTGCACGGTGCATAGTGCATGGTGGAAGTGCAAAAAATCATGGTGCATTGTGTTTAGTGGTAGTGCATTGTACCAAGGTTCAAGTTGCATGGTGCATGGCAGAATGGCACCGTACCAAGCTGCATGGTGCACAGTCCATGATGGAAGTGCATCGTACCATAGTGCATGGGAGATGGTGAATTGTGGAACCGTGGCATACTAATTTCAGCATTGCATAGTTGTAGTAAACTGTAATAAGGTGCAAACTGCAAGTTGGACGGTTGAAGTGTACCATACAAAAGTTTTGTGTCCATAGTGGAAATACTCCAACCCTATTTGCTTAGTACATAGTGCAAGGTGGAAGTGCACCATAACAAGGCCCACACTACATAGTGCAAGTGCACTATTCTAAGCTGCACGGTGCATAGTGCATGGTGGAAGTGCAAAAAACCATGTTGCAATGTGTTTAGTAGGAGTGCATTGTACCAAGGTTTAAGTTGCATGGTGCATGGCGAAATGGCACCGTACCAAGCCGCATGGTGCACACCATGATGGAAGTGCATCGTACCATAGTGCATGGGAGATGGTGAATTGTGGAACCGTGGCATCCTAATTTCAGCGGTGCATAGTTGTAGTAAACCGTAATAAGGTGCAAAGTGCAAGATGGACGGTTGAAGTATACCATACAAAAGTGTTGTGTCCATAGTGGAAGTGCTCCAGTCCGATTTGCTTAGTATATAGTGCAAGGTGGAAGTGCACCATAACAAGGCCCACACTACATAGTGCAAGTGCACTATACCAAGCTGCACGGTGCATAGTGAATGGTGGAAGTGCAAAAAACCATGGTGCAATGTGTTTAGTGGGCGTGCATTGTACCAAGGTTCAAGTTGCATGGTGCGTGGCAGAATGGCACCGTACCAAGCTTCATGGTGCACAGTCCATGATGGAAGTGCACTATACAATAATGCATGGGATATAGTAAATTGTGGAATTGTGTCATACTAATTTGAACAGTGTATAGTTGTAGTGCACCCTAATAAGGTTCAAAGTGCAAGATGGATTGTTGAAACATAAAATATAAAAGTGTAGTGTCCATTGTGGAAGTGCCTAGTCCGATTGGCTTAGTACATAGTGCAAGGTGGATGTGCACTATAACAAGTCCCACACTGCATAGTGCAAGTGCACTATACCAAGTTGCACGGTGCATAGTGCATGGTGGAAGTGCTAAAAACCATGGTGCAATGTTTTTAGTGGGAGTGCATTGTACCAAGGTTCAAGTTGCATGGTCCATGGCAGAATGGCACCGTACCAAGCTTCATGGTGCACGATCCATGATGGAAGTGCACCGTACCATAGTGCATGGGAGATGGTGAATTGTGGAACCGTGTCATACTAATTTGAGCAGTGCATAGTTTTAGTAAACCGTAATAAGGTGCAAAGTGCAAGATGGACGGTTAAAGTGTACCATACGAAAGTGTTGTGTCCTTAGTGGAAATACTCCATTCTGATTTGTTTAGTACATAGTGCAAGGTGGAAGAGCACCATAACAAGGCCCACACTACATAGTGGAAGTGCACTATACTAAGCTGCACGGTGCATAGTGCATGGTGGAAGTGCAAAAAACCATGTTGCAATGTGTTTAGTAGGAGTGCATTGTACCAAGGTTTAAGTTGCATGGTGCATGGCAGAATGGCACCGTACCAAGCTGCATGGTGCACAGTCCATGATGGAAGTGCATCGTACCATAGTGCATGGGAGATGGTGAATTGTGGAACCGTGGCATCCTAATTTCAGCAGTGCATAGTTGTAGTAAACCGTAATAAGGTGCAAAGTGCAAGATGGACGGTTGAAGTATACCATACAAAAGTGTTGTGTCCATAGTGGAAGTGCTCCAGTCCGATTTGCTTAGTATATAGTGCAAGGTGGAAGTGCACCATAACAAGGCCCACACTACATAGTGCAAGTGCACTATACCAAGCTGCACGGTGCATAGTGAATGGTGGAAGTGCAAAAAACCATGGTGCAATGTGTTTAGTGGGCGTGCATTGTACCAAGGTTCAAGTTGCATGGTGCGTGGCGAAATGGCACCGTACCAAGCTTCATGGTGCACGATCCATGATGGAAGTGCACTATACAATAATGCATGGGATATAGTAAATTGTGGAATTGTGTCATACTAATTTGAACGGTGTATAGTTGTAGTGCACCCTAATAAGGTTCAAAGTGCAAGATGGATTGTTGAAACATAAAATATAAAAGTGTAGTGTCCATTGTGGAAGTGCCTAGTCCGATTGGCTTAGTACATAGTGCAAGGTGGATGTGCACTATAACAAGTCCCACACTCGCATAGTGCAAGTGCACTATACCAAGTTGCACGGTGCATAGTGCATGGTGGAAGTGCTAAAAACCATGGTGCAATGTTTTTAGTGGGAGTGCATTGTACCAAGGTTCAAGTTGCATGGTCCATGGCAGAATGGCACCGTACCAAGCTTCATGGTGCACAGTCCATGATGGAAGTGCACCGTACCATAGTGCATGGGAGATGGTGAATTGTGGAACCGTGTCATACTAATTTGAGCAGTGCATAGTTTTAGTAAACCGTAATAAGGTGCAAAGTGCAAGATGGACGGTTAAAGTGTACCATACGAAAGTGTTGTGTCCTTAGTGGAAATACTCCATTCCGATTTGTTTAGTACATAGTGCAAGGTGGAAGAGCACCATAACAAGGCCCACACTACATAGTGGAAGTGCACTATACTAAGCTGCACGGTGCATAGTGCATGGTGGAAGTGCAAAAAACCATGTTGCAATGTGTTTAGTAGGAGTGCATTGTACCAAGGTTTAAGTTGCATGGTGCATGGCGAATGGCACCGTACCAAGCCGCATGGTGCACGATCCATGATGGAAGTGCATCGTACCATAGTGCATGGGAGATGGTGAATTGTGGAACCGTGGCATCCTAATTTCAGCGGTGCATAGTTGTAGTAAACCGTAATAAGGTGCAAAGTGCAAGATGGACGGTTGAAGTATACCATACAAAAGTGTTGTGTCCATAGTGGAAGTGCTCCAGTCCGATTTGCTTAGTATATAGTGCAAGGTGGAAGTGCACCATAACAAGGCCCACACTACATAGTGCAAGTGCACTATACCAAGCTGCACGGTGCATAGTGAATGGTGGAAGTGCAAAAAACCATGGTGCAATGTGTTTAGTGGGCGTGCATTGTACCAAGGTTCAAGTTGCATGGTGCGTGGCAGAATGGCACCGTACCAAGCTTCATGGTGCACAGTCCATGATGGTAGTGCACCATACCATAGTGCATGGGAGATGGGGAATTGTGGAACCGTGGCATACTAATTTCAGTAGTGCATAGTTGTAGTAAACCGTAATAAGGTGCAAAGTGCAAGATGGACAGTTGAAGTGTACCATACGAAAGTGTTGTGTCCAGAGTGGATGTGCTCCTATCTGATTTGCTTAGTACATAGTGCAAGATGGAAGTGCACCATAACAAGGCCCACACTACATAGTGCAAGTGCACTATACCAAGCTGCACGGTGCATAGTGCATGGTGGAAGTGCAAAAAATCATGGTGCATTGTGTTTAGTGGTAGTGCATTGTACCAAGGTTCAAGTTGCATGGTGCATGGCAGAATGGCACCGTACCAAGCCGCATGGTGCACGATCCATGATGGAAGTGCATCGTACCATAGTGCATGGGAGATGGTGAATTGTGGAACCGTGGCATACTAATTTCAGCATTGCATAGTTGTAGTAAACAGTAATAAGGTGCAAACTGCAAGTTGGACGGTTGAAGTGTACCATACAAAAGTTTTGTGTCCATAGTGGAAATACTCCAACCCTATTTGCTTAGTACATAGTGCAAGGTGGAAGTGCACCATAACAAGGCCCACACTACATAGTGCAAGTGCACTATTCTAAGCTGCACGGTGCATAGTGCATGGTGGAAGTGCAAAAAACCATGTTGCAATGTGTTTAGTAGGAGTGCATTGTACCAAGGTTTAAGTTGCATGGTGCATGGCAGAATGGCACCGTACCAAGCTGCATGGTGCACATCCATGATGGAAGTGCATCGTACCATAGTGCATGGGAGATGGTGAATTGTGGAACCGTGGCATCCTAATTTCAGCAGTGCATAGTTGTAGTAAACCGTAATAAGGTGCAAAGTGCAAGATGGACGGTTGAAGTATACCATACAAAAGTGTTGTGTCCATAGTGGAAGTGCTCCAGTCCGATTTGCTTAGTATATAGTGCAAGGTGGAAGTGCACCATAACAAGGCCCACACTACATAGTGCAAGTGCACTATACCAAGCTGCACGGGTGCATAGTGAATGGTGGAAGTGCAAAAAACCATGGTGCAATGTGTTTAGTGGGCGTGCATTGTACCAAGGTTCAAGTTGCATGGTGCGTGGCGAATGGCACCGTACCAAGCTTCATGGTGCACGATCCATGATGGAAGTGCACTATACAATAATGCATGGGATATAGTAAATTGTGGAATTGTGTCATACTAATTTGAACAAAGTGTATAGTTGTAGTGCACCCTAATAAGGTTCAAAGTGCAAGATGGATTGTTGAAACATAAAATATAAAAGTGTAGTGTCCATTGTGGAAGTGCCTAGTCCGATTGGCTTAGTACATAGTGCAAGGTGGATGTGCACTATAACAAGTCCCACACTCGCATAGTGCAAGTGCACTATACCAAGTTGCACGGTGCATAGTGCATGGTGGAAGTGCTAAAAACCATGGTGCAATGTTTTTAGTGGGAGTGCATTGTACCAAGGTTCAAGTTGCATGGTCCATGGCAGAATGGCACCGTACCAAGCTTCATGGTGCACAGTCCATGATGGAAGTGCACCGTACCATAGTGCATGGGAGATGGTGAATTGTGGAACCGTGTCATACTAATTTGAGCAAGTGCATAGTTTTAGTAAACCGTAATAAGGTGCAAAGTGCAAGATGGACGGTTAAAGTGTACCATACGAAAGTGTTGTGTCCTTAGTGGAAATACTCCATTCCGATTTGTTTAGTACATAGTGCAAGGTGGAAGAGCACCATAACAAGGCCCACACTACATAGTGGAAGTGCACTATACTAAGCTGCACGGTGCATAGTGCATGGTGGAAGTGCAAAAAACCATGTTGCAATGTGTTTAGTAGGAGTGCATTGTACCAAGGTTTAAGTTGCATGGTGCATGGCGAATGGCACCGTACCAAGCCGCATGGTGCACGATCCATGATGGAAGTGCATCGTACCATAGTGCATGGGAGATGGTGAATTGTGGAACCGTGGCATCCTAATTTCAGCGGTGCATAGTTGTAGTAAACCGTAATAAGGTGCAAAGTGCAAGATGGACGGTTGAAGTATACCATACAAAAGTGTTGTGTCCATAGTGGAAGTGCTCCAGTCCGATTTGCTTAGTATATAGTGCAAGGTGGAAGTGCACCATAACAAGGCCCACACTACATAGTGCAAGTGCACTATACCAAGCTGCACGGTGCATAGTGAATGGTGGAAGTGCAAAAAACCATGGTGCAATGTGTTTAGTGGGCGTGCATTGTACCAAGGTTCAAGTTGCATGGTGCGTGGCAGAATGGCACCGTACCAAGCTTCATGGTGCACAGTCCATGATGGAAGTGCACTATACAATAATGCATGGGAGATAGTAAATTGTGGAATTGTGTCATACTAATTTGAACAGTGTATAGTTGTAGTGCACCCTAATAAGGTTCAAAGTGCAAGATGGATTGTTGAAACATAAAATATAAAAGTGTAGTGTCCATTGTGGAAGTGCCTAGTCCGATTGGCTTAGTACATAGTGCAAGGTGGATGTGCACTATAACAAGTCCCACACTACATAGTGCAAGTGCACTATACCAAGTTGCACGGTGCATAGTGCATGGTGGAAGTGCAAAAAACCATGGTGTAATGTTTTTAGTGGGAGTGCATTGTACCAAGGTTCAAGTTGCATGGTCCATGGCAGAATGGCACCGTACCAAGCTTCATGGTGCACAGTACATGATGGAAGTGCATCGTACCATAGTGCATGGGAGATGGTGAATTGTGGAACCGTGGCATAGTAATTTTAGCAAAGGCATAATTGTAGTAAACCGTAATAAGGTGCAAAGTGCAAGATGGACAGTTGAAGTGTACCATACGAAAGTGTTGTGTCCAGAGTGGATGTGCTCCTGTCTGATTTGCTTATTACATAGTGCAAGGTAGAAGTACACCATAACAAGGCCCACACTACATAGTGCAAGTGCACTATACCAAGCTGCACGGTGCATAGTCCATGGTGGAAGTGCAAAAAATCATGGTGCAATGTGTTTAGTGGTAGTGCATTGTACCAAGGTTCAAGTTGCATGGAGCATGGCAGAATGGCACCGTACCAAGCTGCATGGTGCACAGTCCATGATGGAAGTGCACCGTACCATAGTGCATGGGAGATGGTGAATTGTGGAACCGTGGCATACTAATTTCAGGATTGCATAGTTGTAGTAAACCGTAATAAGGTGCAAACTGCAAGATGGACGGTTGAAGTATACCATACAAAAGTGTTGTGTCAATAGTGGAAATGCTCCAATCCGATTTGCTTAGTACATAGTGCAAGGTTGAAGTGCCCCATAACAAGGCCCACACTACATAGTGCAAGTGCACTATACCAAGCTGCACGGTCCATAGTGCATGGTGGAAGTGCAAAAAACCATGGTGCAATGTGTTTACTGGGAATGCATTGTACCAAGGTTTAAGTTGCATGGTGCATGGCGAATGGCACCGTATAAAGCTGCATGGTGCACGTACATGATGGAATTGCATCGTACCATAGTGCATGAGAGATGGTGAATTGTGGAACCGTGTCATACTAATTTGAACAAAGGCATAGTTTTAGTAAACCGTAATAAGGTGCAAAGTGCAAGATGGACGGTTCAAGTGTACCATACGAAAGTGTTGTGTCCATAGTGGAAATGCTCCAATCCTATTTGCTTAGTCCATAGTGCAAGGTGGAAGTGCACCATAACAAGTCCCACACTAAATAGTGCAAGTGCACTATACCAAGCTACACGGTGCATAGTGCATGGTGGAAGTGCAAAAAATTGTTGGTGCAATGTGTTTAGTGGGAGTGCATTGTACCAAGGTTTAAGTTGCATTGTGCATAGCGAATGGCACCGTATAAAGCTGCATGGTGCACAGTCCATGATGGAAGTGCATCGTACCATAGTGCATGGGAGATGGTGAATTGTGGAACCGTGGCATACTAATTTCAGTAGCGCATAGTTGTAGTAAACCGTAATAAGGTGCAAAGTGCAAGATGGACGGTTGAAGTGTACCATACGAAAGTGTTGTGTCGAGAGTGGATGTGCTCCTGTCTGATTTGCTTAGTACATAGTGCAAGGTTGAAGTGGACCATAACAAGGCCTACACTACATAGTGCAAGTGCACTATACCAAGCTCCACGGTGCATAGTGGATGATGGAAGTGCAAAAAACCATGGTGCAATGTGTTTAGTGGGAGTGCATTGTACCATGGTTCAAGTTGCATGGTGCATGAGCTCCAGTCCGATTTTCATAGTACATAGTGCAAGGTGGAAGTTCACCATAACAAGTCCCACACTACATAGTGCAAGTGCACTATACCAAGCTGCACGGTACATAGTGGATGGTGGAAGTGCAAAAAACCATGGTGCAATGTGTTTAGTGGGAGTGCATTGTACCAAGGTTCAAGTTGCATGGTGCATGGAAAAATGGCACCGTACCAAGCCGCATGGTGCACGATCCATGATGGAAGTGCACCATACCATAGTGCATGGGAGATGGTGAATTGTGGAACCGTGGTATACTAATTTCAGCGAGTGCATAGTTGTAGTAAACCGTAATAGGGTGCAAATTGCAAGATGGACGGTTGAAGTGTTGTGTCCATAGTGGTAGTGCTCTAGTCCGATTTGCTTAGTACATTGTGCAAGGTGGAAGTGCACCATAACAAGTCCCACACTACATAGTGCAAGTGCATTATACCAAGCAGCACGGTGCGTAGTGCATGGTGGTAGTGCAAAAAACCATGGTGCAATGTGTTTAGTGGGAGTGCATTGTACCAAGGTTCAAGTTGCATGGTGCATGGCAAAATGGCACCGTACCAAGCTGGATGGTGCACAGTCCATGATGGAAGTGCACCGTACCATAGTGCATGGGAGATGGTGAATTGTGGAACCGTGGCATACTAATTTCACCAATGCATAGTTGTAGTAAACCGTAATAAGGTGCAAAGTGAAAGATGGACGGTTGAAGTGTACCATACGAAAGTGTTGTGTCCATAGTGGAAGTGCTCTCGTCCGATTTGCTTAGTACATAGTGCAAGGTTGAAGTGCACCATAACAAGGCCCACACTACATAGTGCAAGTGCACTATACCAAGCTCCACGGTGCATAGTGGATGATGGAAGTGCAAAAAACCATGGTGCAATGTGTTTAGTGGGAGTGCATTGTACCAAGGTTCAAGTTGCATGGTGCATGGTGCATGGCAAAATGGCACCGTACCAAGCTGCATGGTGCACAGTCCATGATGGAAGCGCACCGTACCATAGTGCATGGGAGATGGTTAATTGTGGAACCGTGGCATACTAATTTCAGCAATGCATAGTTGTAGTAAACCGTAAAAAGGTGCAAAGTGCGAAATGGATGGTTGAATTGTACCATACGAAAGTGTTGTGTCCATAGTGGAAGAGCTCCAGTCCGATTTTCATAGTACATAGTGCAAGGTGGAAGTTCACCATAACAAGTCCCACACTACATAGTGCAAGTGCACTATACCAAGCTGCACGGTACATAGTGGATGGTGGAAGTGCAAAAAACCATGGTGCAATGTGTTTAGTGGGAGTGCATTGTACCAAGGTTCAAGTTGCATGGTGCATGGAAAAATGGCACCGTACCAAGCCGCATGGTGCACGATCCATGATGGAAGTGCACCGTACCATAGTGCATGGGAGATGGTGAATTGTGGAACCGTGGTATACTAATTTCAGCAGTGCATAGTTGTAGTAAACCGTAATAAGGTGCAAATTGCAAGATGGACGGTTGAAGTGTTGTGTCCATAGTGGTAGTGCTCTAGTCCGATTTGCTTAGTACATTGTGCAAGGTGGAAGTGCACCATAACAAGTCCCACACTACATAGTGCAAGTGCATTATACCAAGCAGCACGGTGCGTAGTGCATGGTGGTAGTGCAAAAAACCATGGTGCAATGTGTTTAGTGGGAGTGCATTGTACCAAGGTTCAAGTTGCATGGTGCATGGCAAAATGGCACCGTACCAAGCTGGATGGTGCACAGTCCATGATGGAAGTGCACCGTACCATAGTGCATGGGAGATGGTGAATTGTGGAACCGTGGCATACTAATTTCACCAATGCATAGTTGTAGTAAACTGTAATAAGGTGCAAAGTGAAAGATGGACGGTTGAAGTGTACCATACGAAAGTGTTGTGTCCATAGTGGAAGTGCTCCTGTCCGATTTGCTTAGTACATAGTGCAAGGTTGAAGTGCACCATAACAAGGCCCACACTACATAGTGCAAGTGCACTATACCAAGCTCCACGGTGCATAGTGGATGATGGAAGTGCAAAAAACCATGGTGCAATGTGTTTAGTGGGAGTGCATTGTACCAAGGTTCAAGTTGCATGGTGCATGGTGCATGGCAAAATGGCACCGTACCAAGCCGCATGGTGCACATCCATGATGGAAGCGCACCGTACCATAGTGCATGGGAGATGGTTAATTGTGGAACCGTGGCATACTAATTTCAGCAATGCATAGTTGTAGTAAACCGTAAAAAGGTGCAAAGTGCGAAATGGATGGTTGAATTGTACCATACGAAAGTGTTGTGTCCAAAGTGGAAGAGCTCCAGTCCGATTTGCTCAGTACATATTGCAAGGTGGAAGTGCACCATAACAAGGCCCACACTACATTATTCAAGTGCACTATACCAAGCTGCACGGTGCATAGTGGATGGTGGAAGTGCAAAAAACCATGGTGCAATGTGTTTAGTAGGAGTGCATTTTACCAAGGTTCAAGTTGAATGGTGCATGGCAAAATGGCACCGTACCAAGCTGCATGGTGTACAGTCCATGATGGAAGTGCACCGTACCATAGTGCATGGGAGATGGTGAATTGTGGAACCGTGGTATACCAATTTCAGCAGTGCGTAGTTGTAGTAAACCGTAATAAGGTGCAAAGTGCAAGATGGACGGTTGAAGTGTTGTGTCCATAGTGGAAGTGCTCTAGTCCGATTTGCTTAGTACATAGTGCAAGGTGGAAGTGCACCATAACAAGTCCCACACTACATAGTGCAAGTGCATTATACCAAGCAGCACGGTGCATAGTGCATGGTGGAAGTGCAAAAAACCATGGTGCAATGTGTTTAGTGGGAGTGCATTGTACCAAGGTTCAAGTTGCATGGTGCATGGAAAAATGGCACCGTACCAAGCTGCATGGTGCACAGTCCATGATGGAAGTGCACCGTACCATAGTGCATGGGAGATGGTGAATTGTGGAACCGTTGCATACTAATTTCAGCAGTGCATAGTTGTAGTAAACCGTAATAAGGTGCAAAGTGCAAGATGGACGGTTGAAGTGTACCGTACGAAAGTGTTGTGTCCATAGTGGAAGTTCTCCTGTCCGATTTGTTTAGTACATAGTGCAAGGTGGAAGTGCACCATAACAAGGCCCACACTACATAGTGCAAGTGCACTATACCAAGCTGCACGGTGCATAGTGGATGGTGGAAGTGTAAAAAACCATGGTGCAATGTGTTTAGTGGGAGTGCATTATACCAATGTTCAAGTTTCATGGTGCATGGCAAAATGGCACCGTACCAAGCTGCATGGTGCACAGTCCATGATGGTAGTGCACCATACCATAGTGCATGGGAGATGGTGAATTGTGGAACCGTGGCATACTAAGTTCAGCCGTGCATAGTTGTAGTAAACCGTAATAAGGTTCAAAGTGCAAGATGGACGGTTGAAGTGTACCATACGAAAGTGTTGTGTCCATAGTGGAAGTGCTCCAGTCCGATTTTCATAGTACATAGTGCAAGGTGGAAGTTCACCATAACAAGTCCCACACTACATAGTGCAAGTGCACTATACCAAGCTGCACGGTACATAGTGGATGGTGGAAGTGCAAAAAACCATGGTGCAATGTGTTTAGTGGGAGTGCATTGTACCAAGGTTCAAGTTGCATGGTGCATGGAAAAATGGCACCGTACCAAGCCGCATGGTGCACGATCCATGATGGAAGTGCACCGTACCATAGTGCATGGGAGATGGTGAATTGTGGAACCGTGGCATACTAATTTCAGCAGTGCGTAGTTGTAGTAAACCGTAATAAGGTGCAAAGTGCAAGATGGACGGTTGAAGTGTACCGTACGAAAGTGTTGTGTCCATAGTTGAAGTTCTCCTGTCCGATTTGTTTAGTACATAGTGCAAGGTGGAAGTGCACCATAACAAGGCCCACACTACATAGTGCAAGTGCACTATACCAAGCTGCACGGTGCATAGTGGATGGTGGAAGTGTAAAAAACCATGGTGCAATGTGTTTAGTGGGAGTGCATTATACCAATGTTCAAGTTTCATGGTGCATGGCAAAATGGCACCGTACCAAGCTGCATGGTGCACAGTCCATGATGGAAGTGCACCGTACCATAGTGCATGGGAGATGGTGAATTGTGGAACCGTGGCATACTAATTTCAGCAGTGCGTAGTTGTAGTAAACCGTAATAAGGTCCAAAGTGCAAGTTGGACGGTTGAACTGTACCATACGAAAGTGTTGTGTCCATAGTGGAAGTGCTCCAGTCCGATTTTCATAGTACATAGTGCAAGGTGGAAGTTCACCATAACAAGTCCCACACTACATAGTGCAAGTGCACTATACCAAGCTGCACGGTACATAGTGGATGGTGGAAGTGCAAAAAACCATGGTGCAATGTGTTTAGTGGGAGTGCATTGTACCAAGGTTCAAGTTGCATGGTGCATGGAAAAATGGCACCGTACCAAGCTGCATGGTGCACAGTCCATGATGGAAGTGCACCGTACCATAGTGCATGGGAGATGGTGAATTGTGGAACCGTGGTATACTAATTTCAGCAGTGCATAGTTGTAGTAAACCGTAATAAGGTGCAAATTGCAAGATGGACGGTTGAAGTGTTGTGTCCATAGTGGTAGTGCTCTAGTCCGATTTGCTTAGTACATTGTGCAAGGTGGAAGTGCACCATAACAAGTCCCACACTACATAGTGCAAGTGCATTATACCAAGCAAAGACGGTGCGTAGTGCATGGTGGTAGTGCAAAAAACCATGGTGCAATGTGTTTAGTGGGAGTGCATTGTACCAAGGTTCAAGTTGCATGGTGCATGGCAAAATGGCACCGTACCAAGCCGGATGGTGCACATCCATGATGGAAGTGCACCGTACCATAGTGCATGGGAGATGGTGAATTGTGGAACCGTGGCATACTAATTTCACCAATGCATAGTTGTAGTAAACCGTAATAAGGTGCAAAGTGAAAGATGGACGGTTGAAGTGTACCATACGAAAGTGTTGTGTCCATAGTGGAAGTGCTCCTGTCCGATTTGCTTAGTACATAGTGCAAGGTTGAAGTGCACCATAACAAGGCCCACACTACATAGTGCAAGTGCACTATACCAAGCTCCACGGTGCATAGTGGATGATGGAAGTGCAAAAAACCATGGTGCAATGTGTTTAGTGGGAGTGCATTGTACCAAGGTTCAAGTTGCATGGTGCATGGTGCATGGCAAAATGGCACCGTACCAAGCTGCATGGTGCACACCCATGATGGAAGCGCACCGTACCATAGTGCATGGGAGATGGTTAATTGTGGAACCGTGGCATACTAATTTCAGCAATGCATAGTTGTAGTAAACCGTAAAAAGGTGCAAAGTGCGAAATGGATGGTTGAATTGTACCATACGAAAGTGTTGTGTCCAAAGTGGAAGAGCTCCAGTCCGATTTGCTCAAGACATATTGCAAGGTGGAAGTGCACCATAACAAGGCCCACACTACATTATTCAAGTGCACTATACCAAGCTGCACGGTGCATAGTGGATGGTGGAAGTGCAAAAAACCATGGTGCAATGTGTTTAGTAGGAGTGCATTTTACCAAGGTTCAAGTTGAATGGTGCATGGCAAAATGGCACCGTACCAAGCTGCATGGTGTACAGTCCATGATGGAAGTGCACCGTACCATAGTGCATGGGAGATGGTGAATTGTGGAACCGTGGTATACAAATTTCAGCAGTGCGTAGTTGTAGTAAACCGTAATAAGGTGCAAAGTGCAAGATGGACGGTTGAAGTGTTGTGTCCATAGTGGAAGTGCTCTAGTCCGATTTGCTTAGTACATAGTGCAAGGTGGAAGTGCACCATAACAAGTCCCACACTACATAGTGCAAGTGCATTATACCAAGCAAAGCACGGTGCATAGTGCATGGTGGAAGTGCAAAAAACCATGGTGCAATGTGTTTAGTGGGAGTGCATTGTACCAAGGTTCAAGTTGCATGGTGCATGGAAAAATGGCACCGTACCAAGCCGCATGGTGCACATCCATGATGGAAGTGCACCGTACCATAGTGCATGGGAGATGGTGAATTGTGGAACCGTTGCATACTAATTTCAGCAGTGCATAGTTGTAGTAAACCGTAATAAGGTGCAAAGTGCAAGATGGACGGTTGAAGTGTACCGTACGAAAGTGTTGTGTCCATAGTGGAAGTTCTCCTGTCCGATTTGTTTAGTACATAGTGCAAGGTGGAAGTGCACCATAACAAGGCCCACACTACATAGTGCAAGTGCACTATACCAAGCTGCACGGTGCATAGTGGATGGTGGAAGTGTAAAAAACCATGGTGCAATGTGTTTAGTGGGAGTGCATTATACCAATGTTCAAGTTTCATGGTGCATGGCAAAATGGCACCGTACCAAGCTGCATGGTGCACAGTCCATGATGGTAGTGCACCATACCATAGTGCATGGGAGATGGTGAATTGTGGAACCGTGGCATACTAAGTTCAGCCGTGCATAGTTGTAGTAAACCGTAATAAGGTGCAAAGTGCAAGATGGACGGTTGAAGTGTACCATACGAAAGTGTTGTGTCCATAGTGGAAGAGCTCCAGTCCGATTTGCTTAGTACATATTGCACGGTGGAAGTGCACCATAACAAGGCCCATACTACATTGTTCAAGTGCACTATACCAAGCTGCACGGTGCATAGTGGATGGTGGAAGTGCAAAAAACCATTGTGCAATGTGTTTAGTGGGAGTGCATTTTACCAAGGTTCAAGTTGAATGGTGCATGGCAAAATCGCACCGTACCAAGCTGCATGGTGCACAGTCCATGATGGAAGTGCATCGTACCACAATGCATGGGAGATGGTGAATTGTGGAACCGTGGTATACTAATTTCAGCAGTGCATAGTTGTAGTAAACCGTAATACGGTGCAAAGTACAAGATGGACGGTTGAAGTGTTGTGTCCGTAGTGGAAGTGCTCTAGTCCGATTTCCTTAGTACATAGTGCAAGGTGGAAGTGCACCATAACAAGTCCCACACTACATAGTGCAAGTGCATTATACCAAGCAAGTACGGTGCATAGTGCATGGTGGAAGTGCAAAAAACCATTATGCAATGTGTTTAGTGGGAGTGCTTGTACCAAGGTTCAAGTTGCATGGTGCATGGCAAAATGGCACCGTACCAAGCTGGATGGTGAACAGTCCATGATGGAAGTGCACTGTACCATAGTGCATGGGAGATGGTGAATTGTGGAACCGTAGCATACTAATTTCAGTAATGCATAGTTGTAGTAAACTGTAATAAGGTGCAAAGTGCAAGATGGACGGTTGAAGTGTACCATACGAAAGTGTTGTGTCCATAGTGGAAATGCTCCAATCCGATTTGCTTAGTACATAGTGCAAGGTGGAAGTGCACCATAACAAGGCCCACACTACATAGTGCAAGTGCACTATACCAAGCTACACGGTGCATAGTGCATGGTGGAAGTGCAAAAAACCGTTGGTGCAATGTGTTTAGTGGGAGTGCATTGTACCGAGGTTTAAGTTTCATGGTGCATGGCAGAATGACACCGTACCAAGCTGCATGGTGCACAGTCCATGATGGAAGTGCATCGTTCCATAGTGCATGGGAGATGGTAAATTGTGGAACCGTGGCATACTAATTTGAGCAGTGCATAGTTTTAGTAAACCGTAATAAGGTGAAAAGTGCAAGATGGATGGTTAAAGTGTACCATACGAAAGTGTTGTGTCCATAGTGGAAATACTCCATTCCGATTTGTTTAGTACATAGTGCAAGGTGGAAGAGCACCATAACAAGGCCCACACTACATAGTGGAAGAGCACTATACCAAGTTGCACGGTGCATAGTGCATGGTGGAATTGTAAAAAACCATGGTGCAATGTGTTTAGTGGGAATGCATTGTACTAAAGTTCAAAGTTGCATGGTGCATGGCAGAATCGAACCGTACCAAGCTGCATGGTGCACAGTCCATGATGGAAGTGCACCGTACCATAGTGCATGAGAGATGGTGAATTGTGGAACCGTGGCATACTAATTTTAGCATTGCATAGTTGTAGGAAACCGTAATAAGGTGCAAAGTGCAAGATGGACAGTTCAAGTGTACCATACGAAAGTGTTGTGTCCATAGTGGAAATGCTCCAATCCTATTTGCTTAGTACATAGTGCAAGGTGGAAGTGCACCATAACAAGGCCCACACTACATAGTGCAACTGCACTATACCAAGCTACACAGTGCATAGTGCATGGTGGAAGTGCAAAAAACCCTAGTGTAATGTGTTTAGTGGGAGTGCGTTGTACCCAGGTTCAAGTTGCATGGTGCATGGCAGAATGGCACCGTACCAAGCTGCATGGTGCACAGTCCATCATGGAAGTGCACCGTACCATAGTGCATGGGAGATGGTGAATTGTGGAACCATGGCATACTAATTTCAGCATGCATAGTTGTAGTAAACCGTAATAAGGTGCAAAGTGCAATATGGACGGTTGAAGTGTACCATACGAAAGTGTTGTGTCCATAGTGGAAATGCTGCAATCCGATTTGCTTAGTACATAGTGCAAGGTGGAAGTGCACCATAACAAGGCCCACACTACATAGTTCAAGTGCACTATACCAAGCTACACGGTGCATAGTGCATGGTGGAAGTGCAAAAAACTGTTGGTGCAATGTGTTTAGTGGGAGTGCATTGTACCAAGGTTTAAGTTGCATGGTGCATGAGCTCCAGTCCGATTTGCTTAGTACATAGTGCAAGGTGGAAGTGCACCA
Organism: Linum usitatissimum; assembly: GCA_030674075.2. Classification (NCBI taxonomy): domain Eukaryota; kingdom Viridiplantae; phylum Streptophyta; class Magnoliopsida; order Malpighiales; family Linaceae; genus Linum; species Linum usitatissimum. The sequence continues at coordinate 106,953 of JAUJYP020000481.1, read as the reverse complement.
TAACAAGGCCCACACTTCGTAGTGCAAGTGCACTATACCAAGCTACATGGTACATAGTGCATGGTGGAAGTGCAAAAAACCATGGTGCAATGTGTTTAGTGGGAGTGCATTGTACCAAGGTTCAAGTTGCATGGTGCATGGAAAAATGGCACCGTACCAAGCTGGATGGTGCACGATCCATGATGGAAGTGCACCGTACCATAGTGCATGGGAGATGGTGAATTGTGGAACCGTAGCATACTAATTTCGGTAATGCATAGTTGTAGTAAACTGTAATAAGGTGCAAAGTGCAAGATGGACGGTTGAAGTGTACCATACGAAAGTGTTGTGTCCATAGTGGAAATGCTCCAATCCGATTTGCTTAGTACATAGTGCAAGGTGGAAGTGCACCATAACAAGGCCCACACTACATAGTGCAAGTGCACTATACCAAGCTACACGGTGCATAGTGCATGGTGGAAGTGCAAAAAACCGTTGGTGCAATGTGTTTAGTGGGAGTGCATTGTACCAAGGTTCAAGTTGCATGGTGCATGGCAGAATGGCACCGTACCAAGCTTCATGGTGCACAGTCCATGATGGAAGTGCACTATACCATAATGCATGGGAGATAGTAAATTGTGGAATTGTGTCATACTAATTTGAGTAGTGTATAGTTGTAGTGCATCCTAATAAGGTTCAAAGTGCAAGATAGATGGTTGAAACATAAAATATAAAAGTGCAGTGTCCATTGTGGAAGTGCCCAGTCCGATTGGCTTAGTACATAGTGCAAGGTGGATGTGCACCATAACAAGTCCCACACTACATAGTGCAAGTGCACTATACCAAGTTGCACGGTGCATAGTGCATGGTGGAAGTGCAAAAAACCATGGTGTAATGTTTTTAGTGGGAGTGCATTGTACCAAGGTTCAAGTTGCATGGTCCATGGCAGAATGGCACCGTACCAACCTTCATGGTGCACAGTACATGATGGAAGTGCATCGTACCATAGTGCATGGGAGATGGTGAATTGTGGAACCGTGGCATAGTAATTTTAGCAGTGCATAATTGTAGTAAACCGTAATAAGGTGCAAAGTGCAAGATGGACAGTTGAAGTGTACCATACGAAAGTGTTGTGTCCAGAGTGGATGTGCTCCTGTCTGATTTGCTTATTACATAGTGCAAGGTAGAAGTGCACCATAACAAGGCCCACACTACATAGTGCAAGTGCACTATACCAAGCTGCACGGTGCATAGTCCATGGTGGAAGTGCAAAAAATCATGGTGCAATGTGTTTAGTGGTAGTGCATTGTACCAAGGTTCAAGTTGCATGGAGCATGGCAGAATGGCACCGTACCAAGCTGCATGGTGCACAGTCCATGATGGAAGTGCACCGTACCATAGTGCATGGGAGATGGTGAATTGTGGAACCGTGGCATACTAATTTCAGGATTGCATAGTTGTAGTAAACTGTAATAAGGTGCAAACTGCAAGATGGACGGTTGAAGTATACCATACAAAAGTGTTGTGTCAATAGTGGAAATGCTCCAATCCGATTTGCTTAGTACATAGTGCAAGGTTGAAGTGCCCCATAACAAGGCCCACACTACATAGTGCAAGTGCACTATACCAAGCTGCACGGTCCATAGTGCATGGTGGAAGTGCAAAAAACCATGGTGCAATGTGTTTACTGGGAATGCATTGTACCAAGGTTTAAGTTGCATGGTGCATGGCAGAATGGCACCGTATAAAGCTGCATGGTGCACAGACATGATGGAATTGCGTCGTACCATAGTGCATGAGAGATGGTGAATTGTGGAACCGTGTCATACTAATTTGAACAGTGCATAGTTTTAGTAAACCGTAATAAGGTGCAAAGTGCAAGATGGACGGTTAAAGTGTACCATACGAAAGGGTTGTGTCCATAGTTGAAATACTCCATTCCGATTTGTTTAGTACATAGTGCAAGGTGGAAGAGCACCATAACAAGGCCCACACTACATAGTGGAAGTGCACTATACCAAGCTGCACGGTGCATAGTGCATGGTGGAAGTGCAAAAAACCATGGTGCAATGTGTTTAGTGGGAGTATATTGTACTAAAGTTCAAAGTTGCATGGTGCATGGCAGAATCGAACCGTACCAAGCTGCATGGTGCACAGTCCAATATGGAAGTGCACCGTACCATAGTGCATGGGAGATGGTGAATTGTGGAACCGTGGCATACTAATTTTAGCATTGCATAGTTGTAGTAAACCGTAATAAGGTGCAAAGTGCAAGATGGACGGTTCAAGTGTACCATACGAAAGTGTTGTGTCCATAGTGGAAATGCTCCAATCCTATTTGCTTAGTCCATAGTGCAAGGTGGAAGTGCACCATAACAAGTCCCACACTAAATAGTGCAAGTGCACTATACCAAGCTACACGGTGCATAGTGCATGGTGGAAGTGCAAAAAATTGTTGGTGCAATGTGTTTAGTGGGAGTGCATTGTACCAAGGTTTAAGTTGCATTGTGCATAGCAGAATGGCACCGTATAAAGCTACATGGTGCACAGTCCATGATGGAAGTGCATCGTACCATAGTGCATGGGAGATGGTGAATTGTGGAACCGTGGCATACTAATTTCAGTAGCGCATAGTTGTAGTAAACCGTAATAAGGTGCAAAGTGCAAGATGGACGGTTGAAGTGTACCATACGAAAGTGTTGTGTCGAGAGTGGATGTGCTCTCTAGTTACATAGTGCAAGGTTGAAGTGGACCATAACAAGGCCTACACTACATAGTGCAAGTGCACTATACCAAGCTCCACGGTGCATAGTGGATGATGGAAGTGCAAAAAACCATGGTGCAATGTGTTTAGTGGGAGTGCATTGTACCATGGTTCAAGTTGCATGGTGCATGAGCTCCCGAGATTTTCATAGTACATAGTGCAAGGTGGAAGTTCACCATAACAAGTCCCACACTACATAGTGCAAGTGCACTATACCAAGCCGCACGGTACATAGTGGATGGTGGAAGTGCAAAAAACCATGGTGCAATGTGTTTAGTGGGAGTGCATTGTACCAAGGTTCAAGTTGCATGGTGCATGGAAAAATGGCACCGTACCAAGCTGCATGGTGCACAGTCCATGATGGAAGTGCACCATACCATAGTGCATGGGAGATGGTGAATTGTGGAACCGTGGTATACTAATTTCAGCAGTGCATAGTTGTAGTAAACCGTAATAGGGTGCAAATTGCAAGATGGACGGTTGAAGTGTTGTGTCCATAGTGGTAGTGCTCTAGTCCGATTTGCTTAGTACATTGTGCAAGGTGGAAGTGCACCATAACAAGTCCCACACTACATAGTGCAAGTGCATTATACCAAGCACACGGTGCGTAGTGCATGGTGGTAGTGCAAAAAACCATGGTGCAATGTGTTTAGTGGGAGTGCATTGTACCAAGGTTCAAGTTGCATGGTGCATGGCAAAATGGCACCGTACCAAGCCGGATGGTGCACGATCCATGATGGAAGTGCACCGTACCATAGTGCATGGGAGATGGTGAATTGTGGAACCGTGGCATACTAATTTCACCAATGCATAGTTGTAGTAAACTGTAATAAGGTGCAAAGTGAAAGATGGACGGTTGAAGTGTACCATACGAAAGTGTTGTGTCCAAAGTGGAAGAGCTCCAGTCCGATTTGCTTAGTACATATTGCAAGGTGGAAGTGCACCATAACAAGGCCCACACTACATTATTCAAGTGCACTATACCAAGCTGCACGGTGCATAGTGGATGGTGGAAGTGCAAAAAACCATGGTGCAATGTGTTTAGTAGGAGTGCATTTTACCAAGGTTCAAGTTGAATGGTGCATGGCAAAATGGCACCGTACCAAGCTGCATGGTGCACAGTCCATGATGGAAGTGCACCGTACCATAGTGCATGGGAGATGGTGAATTGTGGAATCGTGGTATACAAACTTCAGCAGTGCGTAGTTGTAGTAAACCGTAATAAGGTGCAAAGTGCAAGATGGACGGTTGAAGTGTTGTGTCCATAGTGGAAGTGCTCTAGTCCGATTTGCTTAGTACATAGTGCAAGGTGGAAGTGCACCATAACAAGTCCCACACTACATAGTGCAAGTGCATTATACCAAGCAGCACGGTGCATAGTGCATGGTGGAAGTGCAAAAAACCATGGTGCAATGTGTTTAGTGGGAGTGTATTGTACCAAGGTTCAAGTTGCATGGTGCATGGAAAAATGGCACCGTACCAAGCCGCATGGTGCACGATCCATGATGGAAGTGCACCGTACCATAGTGCATGGGAGATGGTGAATTGTGGAACCGTTGCATACTAATTTCAGCAGTGCATAGTTGTAGTAAACCGTAATAAGGTGCAAAGTGCAAGATGGACGGTTGAAGTGTACCGTACGAAAGTGTTGTGTCCATAGTTGAAGTTCTCCTGTCCGATTTGTTTAGTACATAGTGCAAGGTGGAAGTGCACCATAACAAGGCCCACACTACATAGTGCAAGTGCACTATACCAAGCTGCACGGTGCATAGTGGATGGTGGAAGTGTAAAAAACCATGGTGCAATGTGTTTAGTGGGAGTGCATTATACCAATGTTCAAGTTTCATGGTGCATGGCAAAATGGCACCGTACCAAGCCGCATGGTGCACGACCATGATGGAAGTGCACCGTACCATAGTGCATGGGAGATGGTGAATTGTGGAACCGTGGCATACTAATTTCAGCAGTGCGTAGTTGTAGTAAACCGTAATAAGGTGCAAAGTGCAAGTTGGACGGTTGAACTGTACCATACGAAAGTGTTGTGTCTATAGTGGAAGTGCTCCAGTCCGATTTTCATAGTACATAGTGCAAGGTGGAAGTTCACCATAACAAGTCCCACACTACATAGTGCAAGTGCACTATACCAAGCCGCACGGTACATAGTGGATGGTGGAAGTGCAAAAAACCATGGTGCAATGTGTTTAGTGGGAGTGCATTGTACCAAGGTTCAAGTTGCATGGTGCATGGAAAAATGGCACCGTACCAAGCCGCATGGTGCACGATCCCATGATGGAAGTGCACCGTACCATAGTGAATGGGAGATGGTGAATTGTGGAACCGTGGTATACTAATTTCGGCGGTGCATAGTTGTAGTAAACCGTAATAAGGTGCAAATTGCAAGATGGACGGTTGAAGTGTTGTGTCCATAGTGGTAGTGCTCTAGTCCGATTTGCTTAGTACATTGTGCAAGGTGGAAGTGCACCATAACAAGTCCCACACTACATAGTGCAAGTGCATTATACCAAGCAAGCACGGTGCGTAGTGCATGGTGGTAGTGCAAAAAACCATGGTGCAATGTGTTTAGTGGGAGTGCATTGTACCAAGGTTCAAGTTGCATGGTGCATGGCAAAATGGCACCGTACCAAGTTGGATGGTGCACAATCCATGATGGAAGTGCACCGTACCATAGTGCATGGGAGATGGTGAATTGTGGAACCGTGGCATACTAATTTCACCAATGCATAGTTGTAGTAAACCGTAATAAGGTGCAAAGTGAAAGATGGACGGTTGAAGTGTACCATACGAAAGTGTTGTGTCCATAGTGGAAGTGCTCCTGTCCGATTTGCTTAGTACATAGTGCAAGGTTGAAGTGCACCATAACAAGGCCCACACTACATAGTGCAAGTGCACTATACCAAGCTCCACGGTGCATAGTGGATGATGGAAGTGCAAAAAACCATGGTGCAATGTGTTTAGTGGGAGTGCATTGTACCAAGGTTCAAGTTGCATGGTGCATGGTGCATGGCAAAATGGCACCGTACCAAGCTGCATGGTGCACATCCATGATGGAAGCGCACCGTACCATAGTGCATGGGAGATGGTTAATTGTGGAACCGTGGCATACTAATTTCAGCAATGCATAGTTGTAGTAAACCGTAAAAAGGTGCAAAGTGCGAAATGGATGGTTGAATTGTACCATACGAAAGTGTTGTGTCCAAAGTGGAAGAGCTCCAGTCCGATTTGCTCAGTACATATTGCAAGGTGGAAGTGCACCATAACAAGGCCCACACTACATTATTCAAGTGCACTATACCAAGCCGCACGGTGCATAGTGGATGGTGGAAGTGCAAAAAACCATGGTGCAATGTGTTTAGTAGGAGTGCATTTTACCAAGGTTCAAGTTGAATGGTGCATGGCAAAATGGCACCGTACCAAGCTGCATGGTGTACAGTCCATGATGGAAGTGCACCGTACTATAGTGCATGGGAGATGGTGAATTGTGGAACCGTGGTATACAAATTTCAGCAGTGCGTAGTTGTAGTAAACCGTAATAAGGTGCAAAGTGCAAGATGGACGGTTGAAGTGTTGTGTCCATAGTGGAAGTGCTCTAGTCCGATTTGCTTAGTACATAGTGCAAGGTGGAAGTGCACCATAACAAGTCCCACACTACATAGTGCAAGTGCATTATACCAAGCAAGACGGTGCATAGTGCATGGTGGAAGTGCAAAAAACCATGGTGCAATGTGTTTAGTGGGAGTGCATTGTACCAAGGTTCAAGTTGCATGGTGCATGGAAAAATGGCACCGTACCAAGCTGCATGGTGCACATCCATGATGGAAGTGCACCGTACCATAGTGCATGGGAGATGGTGAATTGTGGAACCGTTGCATACTAATTTCAGCAGTGCATAGTTGTAGTAAACCGTAATAAGGTGCAAAGTGCAAGATGGACGGTTGAAGTGTACCGTACGAAAGTGTTGTGTCCATAGTGGAAGTTCTCCTGTCCGATTTGTTTAGTACATAGTGCAAGGTGGAAGTGCACCATAACAAGGTCCACACTACATAGTGCAAGTGCACTATACCAAGCTGCACGGTGCATAGTGGATGGTGGAAGTGTAAAAAACCATGGTGCAATGTGTTTAGTGGGAGTGCATTATACCAATGTTCAAGTTTCATGGTGCATGGCAAAATGGCACCGTACCAAGCTGCATGGTGCACAGTCCATGATGGTAGTGCACCATACCATAGTGCATGGGAGATGGTGAATTGTGGAACCGTGGCATACTAAGTTCAGCCGTGCATAGTTGTAGTAAACCGTAATAAGGTGCAAAGTGCAAGATGGACGGTTGAAGTGTACCATACGAAAGTGTTGTGTCCAAAGTGGAAGAGCTCCAGTCCGATTTGCTCAGTACATATTGCAAGGTGGAAGTGCACCATAACAAGGCCCACACTACATTATTCAAGTGCACTATACCAAGCCGCACGGTGCATAGTGGATGGTGGAAGTGCAAAAAACCATGGTGCAATGTGTTTAGTAGGAGTGCATTTTACCAAGGTTCAAGTTGAATGGTGCATGGCAAAATGGCACCGTACCAAGCTGCATGGTGTACAGTCCATGATGGAAGTGCACCGTACTATAGTGCATGGGAGATGGTGAATTGTGGAACCGTGGTATACTAATTTCAGCAGTGCATAGTTGTAGTAAACCGTAATACGGTGCAAAGTACAAGATGGACGGTTGAAGTGTTGTGTCCGTAGTGGAAGTGCTCTAGTCCGATTTCCTTAGTACATAGTGCAAGGTGGAAGTGCACCATAACAAGTCCCACACTACATAGTGCAAGTGCATTATACCAAGCAGTACGGTGCATAGTGCATGGTGGAAGTGCAAAAAACCATTATGCAATGTGTTTAGTGGGAGTGCTTGTACCAAGGTTCAAGTTGCATGGTGCATGGCAAAATGGCACCGTACCAAGCTGGATGGTGAACAGTCCATGATGGAAGTGCACTGTACCATAGTGCATGGCAGATGGTGAATTGTGGAACCGTAGCATACTAATTTCAGTAATGCATAGTTGTAGTAAACTGTAATAAGGTGCAAAGTGCAAGATGGACGGTTGAAGTGTACCATACGAAAGTGTTGTGTCCATAGTGGAAATGCTCCAATCCGATTTGCTTAGTACATAGTGCAAGGTGGAAGTGCACCATAACAAGGCCCACACTACATAGTGCAAGTGCACTATACCAAGCTACACGGTGCATAGTGCATGGTGGAAGTGCAAAAAACCGTTGGTGCAATGTGTTTAGTGGGAGTGCATTGTACCGAGGTTTAAGTTTCATGGTGCATGGCAGAATGACACCGTACCAAGCTGCATGGTGCACAGTCCATGATGGAAGTGCATCGTATCATAGTGCATGGAAGATGGTGAATTGTGGAACCGTGGCATACTAATTTCAGTAGTGTATAGTTGTAGTAAACCGTAATAAGGTGCAAAGTGCAAGATGGACAGTTGAAGTGTACCATACGAAAGTGTTGTGTCCATAGTGGAAATGCTCCAATCTGATTTTTACATAGTGCAAGGTTGAAGTGCCCCATAACAAGGCCCACACTACATAGTGCAAGTGCACTATACCAAGCTGCACGGTGCATAGTGCATGGTGGACGTGCAAAAAACCATGGTGCAATGTGTTTACTGGGAATGTATTGTACCAAGGTTTAAGTTGCATGGTGCATGGCAGAATGGCACCGTATAAAGCCGCATGGTGCACAATCCATGATGGAAGTGCATCGTTCCATAGTGCATGGGAGATGGTAAATTGTGGAACCGTGGCATACTAATTTGAGCAGTGCATAGTTGTAGTAAACCGTAATAAGGTGAAAAGTGCAAGATGGATGGTTAAAGTGTACCATACGAAAGTGTTGTGTCCATAGTGGAAATACTCCATTCCGATTTGTTTAGTACATAGTGCAAGGTGGAAGAGCACCATAACAAGGCCCACACTACATAGTGGAAGAGCACTATACCAAGTTGCACGGTGCATAGTGCATGGTGGAATTGTAAAAAACCATGGTGCAATGTGTTTAGTGGGAATGCATTGTACTAAAGTTCAAAGTTGCATGGTGCATGGCGAAATCGAACCGTACCAAGCTGCATGGTGCACAGTCCATGATGGAAGTGCACCGTACCATAGTGCATGAGAGATGGTGAATTGTGGAACCGTGGCATACTAATTTTAGCATTGCATAGTTGTAGGAAACCGTAATAAGGTGCAAAGTGCAAGATGGACAGTTCAAGTGTACCATACGAAAGTGTTGTGTCCATAGTGGAAATGCTCCAATCCGATTTGCTTAGTACATAGTGCAAGGTTGAAGTGCCCCATAACAAGGTCCACACTTCATAGTGCAAGTGCACTATACCAAGCTGCACGGTGCATAGTGCATGGTGGAAGTGCAAAAAACCATGGTGCAATGTGTTTACTGGGAATGTATTGTACCAAGGTTTAAGTTGCATGGTGCATGGCGAAATGGCACCGTATAAAGCCGCATGGTGCACATCCATGATGGAAGTGCATCGTTCCATAGTGCATGGGAGATGGTAAATTGTGGAACCGTGGCATACTAATTGGAGCAGTGCATAGTTTTAGTAAACCGTAATAAGGTGAAAAGTGCAAGATGGATGGTTAAAGTGTACCATACGAAAGTGTTGTGTCCATAGTGGAAGTGCTCCTGTCCGATTTGCTTAGTACATAGTGCAAGGTTGAAGTGCTCCATAACAAGGCCCACACTTAATAGTGCAAGTGCACTATACCAAGCTGCACGGTGCATAGTGGATGATGGAAGTGCAAAAAACCATGGTGCAATGTGTTTAGTGGGAGTGCATTGTACCAAGGTTCAAGTTGCATGGTGCATGGCAGAATGGCACCGTACCAAGCTACATGGTGCACAGTCCATGATGGAAGTGCACCATACCATAGTGTATGGGAGATGGTTAATTGTGGAACCGTGGCATACTAATTCCAGCAATACATAGTTGTAGTAAACCGTAATAAGGTGCAAAGTGCGACATGGATGGTTGAATTGTACCATACGAAAGTGTTGTGTCCATAGTGGAAGTGCTCTAGTCCGATTTGCTTAGTACATAGTGCAAGGTGGAAGTTCACCAAAACAAGGCCCACACTTCATAGTGCAAGTGCACTATACCAAGCTACACGGTACATAGTGCATGGTGGAAGTGCAAAAAACCATGGTGCAATGTGTTTAGTGGGAGTGCATTGTACCAAGGTTAAAGTTGCATGGTGCATGGAAAAATGGCACCGTACCAAGCTGCATGTTGCACAGTCCATGATGGAAGTGCACCGTACCATAGTGCATGGGAGATGGTGAATTGTGGAACCGTTGCATACTAATTTCCGCAGTGCATAGTTGTAGTAAACCGTAATAAGGTGCAAAGTGCAAGATGGACGGTTGAAGTGTACCGTACGAAAGTGTTGTGTCCATAGTGGAAGTTCTCCTGTCCGATTTGCTTAGTACATAGTGCAAGGTGGAAGTGCACCATAACAAGGCCCACACTACATAGTGCAAGTGCACTATACCAAGCTGCACGGTGCATAGTGGATGGTGGAAGTGTAAAAAACCATGGTGCAATGTGTTTAGTGGGAGTGCATTTTACCAATGTTCAAGTTCCATGGTGCATGGCAAAATGGCACCGTACCAAGCTGCATGGTGCACAGTCCATGATGGTAGTGCACCATACCATAGTGCATGGGAGATGGTGAATTGTGGAACCGTGGCATACTAAGTTCAGCAGTGCATAGTTGTAGTAAACCGTAATAAGGTGCAAAGTGCAAGATGGACGGTTGAAGTGTACCATACGAAAGTGTTGTGTCCATAGTGGAAGAGCTCCAGTCCGATTTGCTTAGTACATATTGCACGGTGGAAGTGCACCATAACAAGGCCCATACTACATTGTTCAAGTGCACTATACCAAGCTGCACGGTGCATAGTGGATGGTGGAAGTGCAAAAAACCATGGTGCAATGTGTTTAGTGGGAGTGCATTGTACCAAGGTTCAAGTTGCATGGTGCATGGAAAAATGGCACCGTACCAAGCTGGATGGTGCACAGTCCATGATGGAAGTGCACTGTACCATAGTGCATGGGAGATAGTGAATTGTGGAACCGTAGCATACTAATTTCAGTAATGCATAGTTGTAGTAAACTGTAATAAGGTGCAAAGTGCAAGATGGACGGTTGAAGTGTACCATACGAAAGTGTTGTGTCCATAGTGGAAATGCTCCAATCCGATTTGCTTAGTACATAGTGCAAGGTGGAAGTGCACCATAACAAGGCCCACACTACATAGTGCAAGTGCACTATACCAAGCTACACGGTGCATAGTGCATGGTGGAAGTGCAAAAAACCGTTGGTGCAATGTGTTTAGTGGGAGTGCATTGTACCAAGGTTTAAGTTTCATGGTGCATGGCAGAATGACACCGTACCAAGCTGCATGGTGCACAGTCCATGATGGAAGTGCACCGTACCATAGTGCATGGGAGATGGTGAATTGTGGAACCGTTGCATACTAATTTCAGCAGTGCATAGTTGTAGTAAACCGTAATAAGGTGCAAAGTGCAAGATGGACAGTTGAAGTGTACCATACGAAAGTGTTGTGTCCATAGTGGAAATGCTCCAATCCGATTTGCTTAGTACATAGTGCAAGGTTGAAGTGCCCCATAACAAGGTCCACACTTCATAGTGCAAGTGCACTATACCAAGCTGCACGGTGCATAGTGCATGGTGGAAGTGCAAAAAACCATGGTGCAATGTGTTTACTGGGAATGTATTGTACCAAGGTTTAAGTTGCATGGTGCATGGCAGAATGGCACCGTATAAAGCTGCATGGTGCACAGTCCATGATGGAAGTGCATCGTTCCATAGTGCATGGGAGATGGTAAATTGTGGAACCGTGGCATACTAATTGGAGCAGTGCATAGTTTTAGTAAACCGTAATAAGGTGAAAAGTGCAAGATGGATGGTTAAAGTGTACCATACGAAAGTGTTGTGTCCATAGTGGAAATACTCCATTCCGATTTGTTTAGTACATAGTGCAAGGTGGAAGAGCACCATAACAAGGCCCACACTACATAGTGGAAGAGCACTATACCAAGTTGCACGGTGCATAGTGCATGGTGGAATTGTAAAAAACCATGGTGCAATGTGTTTAGTGGGAATGCATTGTACTAAAGTTCAAAGTTGCATAGTGCATGGCAGAATCGAACCGTACCAAGCTGCATGGTGCACAGTCCATGATGGAAGTGCACCGTACCATAGTGCATGAGAGATGGTGAATTGTGGAACCGTGGCATACTAATTTTAGCATTGCATAGTTGTAGGAAACCGTAATAAGGTGCAAAGTGCAAGATGGACAGTTCAAGTGTACCATACGAAAGTGTTGTGTCCATAGTGGAAATGCTCCAATCCTATTTGCTTAGTACATAGTGCAAGGTGGAAGTGCACCATAACAAGGCCCACACTACATAGTGCAAGTGCACTATACCAAGCTACACGGTGCATAGTGCATGGTGGAAGTGCAAAAAACCCTAGTGTAATGTGTTTAGTGGGAGTGCGTTGTACCCAGGTTCAAGTTGCATGGTGCATGGCAGAATGGCACCGTACCAAGCTGCATGGTGCACAGTCCATCATGGAAGTGCACCGTACCATAGTGCATGGGAGATGGTGAATTGTGGAACCATGGCATACTAATTTCAGCATGCATAGTTGTAGTAAACCGTAATAAGGTGCAAAGTGCAATATGGATGGTTGAAGTGTACCATACGAAAGTGTTGTGTCCATAGTGTAAATGCTGCAATCCGATTTGCTTAGTACATAGTGCAAGGTGGAAGTGCACCATAACAAGGCCCACACTACATAGTGCAAGTGCAGTATACCAAGCTACACGGTGCATAGTGCATGGTGGAAGTGCAAAAAACCATGGTGCAATGTGTTTAGTGGGAGTGCATTGTACCAAGGTTTAAGTTGCATGGTGCATGGCAAAGGCCCGTACCAAGCGTGCACCATGGAGGCCGACAAGCAGAATGAATTGGAACCGTGAACAATCGTTAAAACGAAGTGCAAAGAAAGGACGAATTGTGTCCAAGTGCTCTGTCCGATTTGCTTAGTACATAGTGCAAGGTGGAAGTGCACCATAACAAGGCCCACACTTCATAGTGCAAGTGCACTATACCAAGCTGCACGGTGCATAGTGCATGGTGGAAGTGCAAAAAACCATGGTGCAATGTGTTTAGTGGGAGTGCATTGTACCATGGTTCAAGTTGCATGGTGCATGGAAAAATGGCTCTATACCAAGCTGCATGGTGCACAGTCCATGATGGAAGTGCATCGTACCATAGTGCATGGGAGATGGTGAATTGTGGAACCGTGGCATACTAATTTCAGCAGTGCGTAGTTGTAGTAAACCGTAATAAGGTGCAAAGTGCAAGATGGACGGTTGAACTGTACCATACGAAAGTGTTGTGTCCATAGTGGAAGTGCTCCTGTCCGATTTGCTTAGTACATAGTGCAAGGTTGAAGTGCTCCATAACAAGGCCCGCACTTAATAGTGCAAGTGCACTATACCAAGCTGCACGGTGCATAATGGATGATGGAAGTGCAAAAAACCATGGTGCAATGTGTTTAGTGGGAGTGCATTGTACCAAGGTTCAAGTTGCATGGTGCATGGCAGAATGGCACCGTACCAAGCTGCATGGTGCACAGTCCATATTGGAGGTGCACCGTATCATAGTGCATGGGAGATGGTGAATTGTGGAACCGTGGCATACTAATTTCAGCAGTGCATAGTTGTAGTAAACCGTAATAAGGTGCAAAGTGCAAGATGGACGGTTGAAGTGTACCGTACGAAAGTGTTGTGTCCATAGTGGAAGTTCTCCTGTCCGATTTGCTTAGTACATAGTGCAAGGTGGAAGTGCACCATAACAAGGCCCACACTACATAGTGCAAGTGCACTATACCAAGCTGCACGGTGCATAGTGGATGGTGGAAGTGCAAAAAACCATGGTGCAATGTGTTTAGTGGGAGTGCATTGTACCAAGGTTCAAGTTGCATGGTGCATGGCAAAATGGCACCGTACCAAGCTGCATGGTGCACGATCCATGATGGAAGTGCACCGTACCATAGTGCATGGGAGATGGTGAATTGTGGAACCGTGGCATACTAATTTCAGCAAAGTGCATAGTTGTAGTAAACCGTAATACGGTGCAAAGTGCAAGATGGACGGTTGAAGTGTACCATACGAAAGTGGTGTGGCCATAGTGGAAGAGCTCCGTATCCGATTTGCTTAGTACATATTGCAAGGTGGAAGTGCACCATAACAAGGCCCACACTACATTGTTCAAGTGCACTATACCAAGCTGCACGGTGCATAGTGGATGGTGGAAGTGCAAAAAACCATGGTGCAATGTGTTTAGTGGGAGTGCATTTTACCAAGGTTCAAGTTGCATGGTGCATGGTAAAATGGCACCGTACCAAGCCGCATGGTGCACGATCCATGATGGAGGTGCACCGTACCATAATGCATGGTAGATGGTGAATTATGGAACCGTGGCATACTAATTTCAGCGGCATAGGTTGTAGTAAACCGTAATAAGGTGCAAAGTGCAAGATGGACGGTTGAAGTGTTGTGTCCATAGTGGAAGTGCTCTAGTCCGATTTGCTTAGTACATAGTGCAAGGTGGAAGTGCACCATAACAAGTCCCACACTACATAGTGCAAGTGCATTATACCAAGCAGCACGGTGCATAGTGCATGGTGGAAGTGCAAAAAACCATGGTGCAATGTGTTTAGTGGGAGTGCATTGTACCAAGGTTCAAGTTGCATGGTGCATGGCAAAATGGCACCGTACCAAGCTGCATGGTGCACAGTCCATGATGGAAGTGCACCGTACCATAGTGCATGGGAGATGGTGAATTGTGGAACCGTTGCATACTAATTTCAGCAGTGCATAGTTTTAGTAAACCGTAATAAGGTGCAAAGTGCAAGATGGACGGTTGAAGTGTACCGTACGAAAGTGTTGTGTCCATAGTGGAAGTTCTCCTGTCCGATTTGCTTAGTACATAGTGCAAGGTGGAAGTGCACAATAACGAGGCCCACACTACATAGTGCAAGTGCACTATACCAAGCTGCACGGTGCATAGTGGACGGTGGAAGTGTAAAAAAAAATGGTGCAATGTGTTTAGTGGGAGTGCATTATACCAATGTTCAAGTTGCATGGTACATGGCAAAATGGCACCGTACCAAGCTGCATGGTGCACAGTCCATGATGGTAGTGCACCATACCATAGTGCATGGGAGATGGTGAATTGTGGAACCGTGGCATACTAAGTTCAGCAGTGCATAGTTGTAGTAAACCGTAATATGGTGCAAAGTGCAAGATGGACGGTTGAAGTGTACCATACGAAAGTGTTGTGTCCATAGTGGAAGAGCTCCAGTCCGATTTGCTTAGTACATATTGCAAGGTGGAAGTGCACCATAACAAGGCCCACACTACATTGTTCAAGTGCACTATACCAAGCTGCACGGTGCATAGTGGATGGTGGAAGTGCAAAAAACCATGGTGCAATGTGTTTAGTGGGAGTGCATTTTACCAAGGTTCAAGTTGAATGGTGCATGGCGAAATCGCACCGTACCAAGCTGCATGGTGCACAGTCCATGATGGAAGTGCTTCGTACCATAATGCATAGGAGATGGTGAATTGTGGAACCGTGGTATACTAATTTCAGCAGTGCATAGTTGTAGTAAACCGTAATAAGGTGCAAAGTACAAGATGGACGGTTGAATTGTTGTGTCCGTAGTGGAAGTGCTCTAGTCCGATTTGCTTAGTACATAGTGCAAGGTGGAAGTGCACCATAACAAGTCCCACACTACATAGTGCAAGTGCATTATACCAAGCAGCACGGTGCATAGTGCATGGTGGAAGTGCAAAAAACCATGGTGCAATGTGTTTAGTGGGAGTGCTTGTACCAAGGTTCAAGTTGCATGGTGCATGGCAAAATGGCACCGTACCAATCTGGATGGTGCACAGTCCATGATGGAAGTGCACTGTACCATAGTGCATGGGAGATGGTGAATTGTGGAACCGTGGCATACTAATTTCAGCAGTGCATAGTTGTAGTAAACCGTAATACGGTGCAAAGTGCAAGATGGACGGTTGAAGTGTACCATACGAAAGTGTTGTGGCCATAGTGGAAGAGCTCCAGTCCGATTTGCTTAGTACATATTGCAAGGTGGAAGTGCACCATAACAAGGCCCACACTACATTGTTCAAGTGCACTATACCAAGCTGCACGGTGCATAGTGGATGGTGGAAGTGCAAAAAACCATGGTGCAATGTGTTTAGTGGGAGTGCATTTTACCAAGGTTCAAGTTGCATGGTGCATGGTAAAATGGCACCGTACCAAGCTGCATGGTGCACAGTCCATATTGGAGGTGCACCGTATCATAGTGCATGGTAGATGGTGAATTATGGAACCGTGGCATACTAATTTCAGCAGTGCATAGGTGTAGTAAACCGTAATAAGGTGCAAAGTGCAAGATGGACGGTTGAAGTGTTGTGTCCATAGTGGAAGTGCTCTAGTCCGATTTGCTTAGTACATAGTGCAAGGTGGAAGTGCACCATAACAAGTCCCACACTACATAGTGCAAGTGCATTATACCAAGCAGCACGGTGCATAGTGCATGGTGGAAGTGCAAAAAACCATGGTGCAATGTGTTTAGTGGGAGTGCATTTTGCCAAGGTTCAAGTTGAATGGTACATGGCAAAATGGCACCGTACCAAGCTGCATGGTGCACAGTCCATGATGGAAGTGCATCGTACCATAATGCATGGGAGATGGTGAATTGTGGAACCGTGGTATACTAATTTCAGCAGTGCATAGTTGTAGTAAACCGTAATAACTTGCAAAGTACAAGATGGACGGTTGAAGTGTTGTGTCCGTAATGGAAGTGCTCTAGTCCGATTTGCTTAGTACATAGTGCAAGGTGGAAGTGCACCATAACAAGTCCCACACTACATAGTGCAAGTGCATTATACCAAGCAGCACGGTGCATAGTGCATGGTGGAAGTGCAAAAACCATTGTGCAATGTGTTTAGTGGGAGTGCATTGTACCAAGGTTCAAGTTGCATGGTGCATGGAAAAATGGCACCGTACCAAGCTAGATGGTGCACAGTCCATGATGGAAGTGCACCGTACCATAGTGCATGGGAGATGGTGAATTGTGGAACCGTGGCATACTAATTTCAGCAGTGCATAGTTGTAGTAAACTGTAATACGGTGCAAAGTGCAAGATGGACGGTTGAATTGTACCATACGAAAGTGTTATGTCCATAGTGGAAGAGCTCCAGTCCGATTTGCTTAGTACATATTGCAAGGTGGAAGTGCACCATAACAAGGCCCACACTACATTTTTCAAGTGCACTATACCAAGCTGCACGGTGCATAGTGCATGGTGGAAGTGCAAAAAACCATGGTGCAATGTGTTTAGTGGGAGTGCTTGTACCAAGGTTCAAGTTGAATGGTGCATGGCAAAATGGCACCGTACCAATCTGGATGGTGCACAGTCCATGATGGAAGTGCACTGTACCATAGTGCATGGGAGATGGTGAATTATGGAACCGTGGCATACTAATTTCAGCAGTGCATAGTTGTAGTAAACCGTAATACGGTGCAAAGTGCAAGATGGACGGTGGAAGTGTACCATACGAAAGTGTTGTGGCCATAGTGGAAGAGCTCCAGTCCGATTTGCTTAGTACATATTGCAAGGTGGAAGTGCACCATAACAAGGCCCACACTACATTGTTCAAGTGCACTATACCAAGCTGCACGGTGCATAGTGGATGGTGGAAGTGCAAAAAACCATGGTGCAATGTGTTTAGTGGGAGTGCATTTTACCAAGATTCAAGTTGAATGGTGCATGGCAAAATGGCACCATACCAAGCTGCATGGTGCACAGTCCATGATGGAAGTGCATCGTACCATAATGCATGGGAGATGGTGAATTGTGGAACCGTGGTATACTAATTTCAGCAGTGCATAGTTGTAGTAAACTGTAATAAGGTGCAAAGTAGAAGATGGACGGTTGAAGTGTTGTGTCCGTAGTGGAAGTGCTCTAGTCCGATTTGCTTAGTACATAGTGCAAGGTGGAAGTGCACCATAACAAGGCCCACACTTCGTAGTGCAAGTGCACTATACCAAGCTACATGGTACATAGTGCATGGTGGAAGTGCAAAAAACCATGGTGCAATGTGTTTAGTGGGAGTGCATTGTACCAAGGTTCAAGTTGCATGGTGCATGGAAAAATGGCACCGTACCAAGATGCATGGTGCACAGTCCATGATGGAAGAGCACCGTACCATAGTGCATGGGAGATGGTGAATTGTGGAACCGTTGCATACTAATTTCAGCAGTGGATAGTTGTAGTAAACCGTAATAAGGTGCAAAGTGCAAGATGGACGGTTGAAGTGTACCGTACGAAAGTGTTGTGTCCATAGTGGAAGTTCTCCTGCCGATTTGCTTAGTACATAGTGCAAGGTGGAAGTGCACCATAACAAGGCCCACACTACATAGTGCAAGTGCATTATACCAAGCTGCACGGTGCATAGTGGACGGTGGAAGTTTAAAAAACCATGGTGCAATGTGTTTAGTGGGAGTGCATTATACCAATGTTCAAGTTGCATGGTGCATGGCAAAATGCACCGTACCAAGCTGCATGGTGCACAGTCCATGATGGTAGTGCACCATACCATAGTGCATGGGAGATGGTGAATTGTGGAACCGTGGCATACTAAGTTCAGCAGTGCATAGTTGTAGTAAACCGTAATAAGGTGCAAAGTGCAAGATGGACGGTTGAAGTGTACCATACGAAAGTGTTGTGTCCATAGTGGAAGAGCTCCAGTCCGATTTGCTTAGTACATATTGCAAGGTGGAAGTGCACCATAACAAGGCCCACACTACATTGTTCAAGTGCACTATACCAAGCTGCATGGTGCATAGTGGATGGTGGAAGTGTAAAAAACCATGGTGCAATGTGTTTAGTGGGAGTGCATTTTACCAAGGTTCAAGTTGAATGGTGCATGGCAAAATCGCACCGTACCAAGCTGCATGGTGCACAGTCCATGATGAAAGTGCATCATACCATAATGCATGGGAGATGGTGAATTGTGGAACCGTGGTATACTAATTTCACCAGTGCATAGTTGTAGTAAACCGTAATAAGGTGCAAAGTACAAGATGGACGGTTGAATTGTTGTGTCCGTAGTGGAAGTGCTCTAGTCCGATTCGCTTAGTACATAGTGCAAGGTGGAAGTGCACCATAACAAGTCCCACACTACATAGTGCAAGTGTATTATACCAAGCAGCATGGTGCATAGTGCAAGGTGGAAGTGCAAAAAACCATGGTGCAATGTGTTTAGTGGGAGTGCATTGTACCAAGGTTCAAGTTGCATGGTGCATGGCAAAATGGCACCGTACCAAGCTGGATGGTGCACGATCCATGATGGAAGTGCACCGTACCATAGTGCATGGGAGATGGTGAATTGTGGAACCGTGGCATACTAATTTCAGCGAGTGCATAGTTGTAGTAAACCGTAATACGGTGCAAAGTGCAAGATGGACGGTTGAAGTGTACCATACGAAAGTGTTGTGTCCATAGTGGAAGAGCTCCAGTCCGATTTGCTTAGTACATATTGCAAGGTGGAAGTGCACCATAACAAGGCCCACACTACATTGTTCAAGTGCACTATACCAAGCTGCACGGTGCATAGTGGATGGTGGAAGTGAAAAAAACCATGGTGCAATGTGTTTAGTGGGAGTGCATTTTACCAAGGTTCAAGTTGCATGGTGCATGGCAAAATGGCACCGAACCAAGCTGCATGGTGCACAGTCCATATTGGAGGTGCACCATATGATAGTGCATGGTAGATGGTGAATTGTGGAACCGTTACATACTAATTTCAGCAGTGCATAGTTGTAGTAAACCGTAATAAGGTGCAAAGTGCAAGATGGACGGTTGAAGTGTTGTGTCCATAGTGGAAGTGCTCTAGTCCGATTTGCTTAGTACATAGTGCAAGGTGGAAGTGCACCATAACAAGTCCCACACTACATAGTGCAAGTGCATTATACCAAGCAGCACGGTGCATAGTGCATGGTGGAAGTGCAAAAAACCATGGTGCAATGTGTTTAGTGGGAGTGCATTTTACCAAGGTTCAAGTTGAATGGTGCATGGCAAAATGGAACCGTACCAAGCTGCATGGTGCACAGTCCATGATGGAAGTGCATCGTACCATAATGCATGGGAGATGGTGAATTGTGGAACCGTGGTATACTAATTTCAGCAGTGCATAGTTGTAGTAAACCGTAATAAGGTGCAAAGTACAAGATGGACGGTTGAAGTGTTGTGTCCGTAGTGGAAGTGCTCTAGTCCGATTTGCTTAGTACATAGTGCAAGGTGGAAGTGCACCATAACAAGTCCCACACTACATAGTGCAAGTGCATTATACCAAGCAGCACGGTGCATAGTGCATGGTGGAAGTGCAAAAAACCATGGTGCAATGTGTTTAGTGGGAGTGCATTGTACCAAGGTTCAAGTTGCATGGTGCATGGCAAAATGGCACCGTACCAAGCTAGATGGTGCACAGTCCATGATGGAAGTGCACCGTACCATAGTGCATGGGAGATGGTGAATTGTGGAACCGTGGCATACTAATTTCAGCAGTGCATAGTTGTAGTAAACCGTAATACGGTGCAAAGTGCAAGATGGACGGTTGAAGTGTACCATACGAAAGTGTTGTGTCCATAGTGGAAGGGCTCCAGTCCGATTTGCTTAGTACATATTGCAAGGTGGAAGTGCACCATAACAAGGCCCACACTACATTGTTCAAGTGCACTATACCAAGCTGCACGGTGCATAGTGGATGGTGGAAGTGCAAAAAACCATGGTGCAATGTGTTTAGTGGGAGTGCATTTTACCAAGGTTCAAGTTGAATGGTGCATGGCAAAATGGCACCGTACCAAGCTGCATGGTGCACAGTCCATGATGGAAGTGCATCGTACCATAATGCATGGGAGATGGTGAATTGTGGAACCGTGGTATACTAATTTCAGCAGTGCATAGTTGTAGTAAACCGTAATAAGGTGCAAAGTACAAGATGGACGGTTGAAGTGTTGTGTCCGTAGTGGAAGTGCTCTAGTCCGATTTGCTTAGTACATAGTGCAAGGTGGAAGTGCACCATAACAAGTCCCACACTACATTGTGCAAGTGCATTATACCAAGCAGCACGGTGCATAGTGCATGGTGGAAGTGCAAAAAACCATGGTGCAATGTGTTTAGTGGGAGTGCATTGTACCAAGGTTTAAGTTGCATGGTGCATGACAAAATGGCACCGTACCAAGCTGGATGGTGCATAGTCCATGATGGAAGTGCACCGTACCATAGTGTATGGGAGATGGTGAATTGTGGAACCGTGGCATACTAATTTCAGCAGTGCATAGTTGTAGTAAACCGTAATAAGGTGCAAAGTGCAAGATGGACGGTTGAAGTGTACCATACGAAAGTGTTGTGTCCATAGTGGAAGTGCTCCTGTCCGATTTGCTTAGTACATAGTGCAAGGTTGAAGTGCACCATAACAAGACCCACACTACATAGTGCAAGTGCACTATACCAAGCTGCACGGTGCATAGTGGATGATGGAAGTGCACAGATCCATGGTGCAATGTATTTAGTGGGAGTGCATTGTACCAAGGTTCAAGTTGCATGGTGCATGGCAAAATGGCACCGTACCAAGTTGCATGGTGCACAGTCCATGATGGAAGTGCACCGTACCATAGTGCATGGGAGATGGTTAATTGTCGAATCGTGGCATACTAATTTCAGCAATGCATAGTGGTAGTAAATCGTAATAAGGTGCAAAGTGCGACATGGATGGTTGAATTGTACCATACGCCAGTGGTAGAAATCGTAAAATGCAAAGTGCGACATGGATGGTTGAATTGTACCATACGGAAGTGTTGTGTCCATAGTGGAAGTGCTCCTGTCCGATTTGCTTAGTACATAGTGCAAGGTTGAAGTGCACCATAACAAGGCCCACACTAGATAGTGCAAGTGCACTATACCAAGCTGCATGGTGCATAGTGGATGGTGGAAGTGTAAAAAACCACGGTGCAATGTGTTTAGTGGGAGTGCATTATACCAATGTTCAAGTTGCATGGTGCATGGCAAAATGGCACCGTACCAAGCTGCATGGTGCACAGTCCATTATGGAAGTGCGCCGTACCATAGTGCATGGGAGATGGTGAATTGTGG
This sequence comes from Linum usitatissimum, assembly GCA_030674075.2. Classification (NCBI taxonomy): domain Eukaryota; kingdom Viridiplantae; phylum Streptophyta; class Magnoliopsida; order Malpighiales; family Linaceae; genus Linum; species Linum usitatissimum. Next base: position 84,844 of record JAUJYP020000481.1, on the reverse strand, counting down.
AACCGTGGCATACTAAGTTCAGCAGTGCATAGTTGTAGTAAACCGTAATACGGTGCAAAGTGCAAGATGGACGGTTGAAGTGTACCATACGAAAGTGTTGTGTCGATTGTGGAAGTGCGTTAGTCCGATTTGCTTAGTACATAGTGCAAGGTGGAAGTGCACCATAACAAGGCCCACACTACATAGTGCAAGTGCACTATACCAAGCTGCACGGTACATAGTGGATGGAGGAAGTGTCAAAAACCATGGTGCAATGTGTTTAGTGGGAGTGCATTGTACCAACGTTGAAGTTGCATGGTGCATGGCAAAATGGAACCGAACCAAGCTGCATGGTGCACAGTCCATGATGGAAGTGCACTGTACCATAGTGCATGGGAGATAGTGAATTGTGGAACCGTTGCATACTAATTTCAGCAGTGCATAGTTGTAGTAAACAATAATAAGGTGCAAAGTGCAAGATGGACGGTTGAAGTGTACCATACGAAATTGTTGTGTCCATAGTGGAAGTGCTCCTGTCCGATTTGCTTAGTACATAGTGCAAGGTTGAAGTGCACCATAACAATGCCCACACTACATAGTGCAAGTGCACTATACCAAGCTGCACGGTGCATAGTGGATGATGGAAGTGCAAAAAACCATGGTGCAATGTGTTTAGTGGGAGTGCATTGTAGCAAGGTTCAAGTTGAATGGTGCATGGCAAAATGGCACCGTACCAAGCTGCATGGTGCACAGTCCATGATGGAAGTGCACCGTACCATAGTGCCTGGGAGATGGTTAATTGTGGAACCGTGGCATACTAATTTCAGCAATGCATAGTTGTAGTAAACCGTAATAAGGTGCAAAGTGCTAGATGGATGGTTGAATTGTACCATACGAAAGTGTTGTGTCCATAGTGGAAGTGCTCCAGTCCGATTTGCTTAGTACATAGTGCAAGGTGGAAGTGCACAATAACAAGGCCCACACTTCATAGTGCAAGTACACTATACCAAGCTGCACGGTGCATAGTGCATGGTGGAAGTGCTAAAAACCATGGTGCAATGTGTTTAGTGGGAGTGCATTGTACCAAGGTTCAAGTTGCATGGTGCATGGCAGAATGGCACCGTACCAAGCTGGATGGTGCACAGTCCATGATGGAAGTGCACCGTACCATAGTGCATGGGAGATGGTGAATTGTGGATCCGTGGCATACTAATTTCGGCAGTGCATAGTTGTAGTAAACCGTAATACGGTGCAAAGTGCAAGATGGACGGTTGAAGTGTACCATACGAAAGTGTTGTGTCCATAGTGGAAGAGCTCTAGTCCGATTTGCTTAGTACATATTGCAAGGTGGAAGTGCACCATAACAAGGCCCACACTACATTATTCAAGTGCACTATACCAAGCTGCACGGTGCATAGTGGATGGTGGAAGTGCAAAAAACCATGGTGCAATGTGTTTAGTGGGAGTGCATTTTACCAAGGTTCAAGTTGAATGGTGCATGGCAAAATGCACCGTACCAAGCTGCATGGTGCACAGTCCATGATGGAAGTGCATCGTAGGATAATGCATGGGAGATGGTGAATTGTGGAACCGTGGTATACTAATTTCAGCAGTGCATAGTTGTAGTAAACTGTAATAAGGTGCAAAGTACAAGATGGACGGTTGAATTGTACCATACGAAAGTGTTGTGTCCATAGTGGAAGTGCTCCAGTATGATTTGCTTAGTACATAGTGCAAGGTGGAAGTGCACCATAACAAGGCCCACACTTCATAGTGCAAGTGCACTATACCAAGCTGCACGGTGCATAGTGCATGGTGGAAGTGTAAAAAACCATGGTGCAATGTGTTTAGTGGGAGTGCATTGTACCAAGGTTCAAGTTGCATGGTGCATGGCAGAATGGCACCGTACCAAGCTGCATGGTGCATAGTCCATGATGGAAGTGCACCGAACCATAGTGCATGGGAGATGGTGAATTGTGGAACCGTGGCATACTAATTTCAGCATTGCATAGTTGTAGTAATCCGTAATAAGGTGCAAAGTGCAAGATGGATGGTTGAATTGTACCATACGAAAGTGTTGTGAACATAGTGGAAGTGCTCCTGTCCGATTTGCTTAGTACATAGTGCAAGGTGGAAGTGCACCATAACAAGGCCCACACTACATAGTGCAAGTGCACTATACCAAGCTGCACGGTGCATAGTGCATGGTGGAAGTGCAAAACACCATGGTGCAATGTGTTTAGTGGCAGTGCATTGTACCAAGGTTCAAGTTGCATGGTGCATGGCAGAATGGCACCATACCAAGCTGCATGGTGCACAGTCCATGATGGAAGTGCACCGAACCATAGTGCATGGTGGATAATTAATTGTGGAACAGTGGCATACTAATTTCAGCAATGCATAGTTGTAGTAAACCGTAATAAGGTGCAAAGTGCGAGATGGATGGTTGAATTGTACCATACGAACGTGTTGTGAACATAGTGGAAGTGCTCCTGTCCGATTTGCTTAGTACGTAGTGCAAGGTGGAAGTGCACCATAACAAGGCTGACACTACATAGTGCAAGTGCACTATACCAAGCTGCACGGTGCATAGTGGATGATGGAAGTGCAAAAAACCATGGTGCAATGTGTTTAGTGGGAGTGCATTGTACCAAGGTTCAAGTTGCATGGTGCATGGCAAAATGGCACCGTACCAAGCTGCTTGGTGCATAGTCCATGATGGAAGTGCACCGAACCATAGTGCATGGGAGATGGTGAATTGTGGAACCGTGGCATACTAATTTCAGCATTGCATAGTTGTAGTAATCCGTAATAAGGTGCAAAGTGCAAGATGGATGGTTGAATTGTACCATACGAAAGTGTTGTGTCCATAGTGGAAGTGCTCCAGTCCGATTTGCTTAGTACATAGTGCAAGGTGGAAGTGCACCATAACAAGGCCCACACTTCATAGTGCAAGTGCACTATACCAAGCTGCACGGTGCATAGTGCATGGTGGAAGTGCAAAAAACCATGGTGCAATGAGTTTAGTGGGATTGCATTGTACCACGGTTCAAGTTGCATGGTGCATGGCAGAATGGCACCGTACCAAGCTGCATGGTGCACAGTCTATGATGGAAGTGCACCGTACCATAGTGCATGGGAGATGGTTAATTGTGGAACCGTGGCATACTAATTTCAGAAATGCATAGTTGTAGTAAACCGTAATAAGGTGCAAAGTGTGAGATGGATGGTTGAATTGTACCATACGAAAGTGTTGTGTCCATAGTGGAAGTGCTCCAGTATGATTTGCTTAGTACATAGTGCAAGGTGGAAGTGCACCATAACAAGGCCCACACTTCATAGTGCAAGTGCACTATACCAAGCTGCACGGTGCATAGTGCATGGTGGAAGTGCAAAAAACCATGGTGCAATGTGTTTAGTGGGAGTGATTGTACCACGGTTCAAGTTGCATGGTGCATGGCAAAATGGCACCATACCAAGCTGCATGGTGCACAGTCCTTGATGGATGTGCACCGTACCATAGTGCATGGGAGATGGTGAATTGTGGAACCGTGGCATACTAATTTCGCTGCGTAGTTGTATAAACCATCTTGATAGTGCACCGTACCATAGTGCATGGGAGATGGTGAATTGTGGAACCGTGGCATACTAATTTCAGCAGTGCGTAGTTGTAGTAAACCGTAATAAGGTGAAAAGTGCGAGATGGACGGTTGAAAGGTACCATAGGAAAGTGTTGCATCCATAGTGGAAGTGCTCCAGTCCGATTTGCATAGTACATAGTGCAAGGTGGAAGTGCACCATAACAAGGCCCACACTACATAGTGCAAGTGCACTATACCAAGCTGCACGGCGCATAGTGCATGGTGGAAGTGAAAAAAACCATGGTTCAATGTGTTTAGTGGGAGTGCATTGTACCATGGTTCAAGTTGAATGTTGCATAGCAGAATGGCACCTTACTAATCTGCATGGTGCACAATCCATGATGGAAGTGCACCGTACCATAATGCAAGGGAGATAGAGAATTGTGGAACCGTTGGATACTAATTTCAACAGTGAATGATTGTAGTAAACCGTAATAAGGTGAAAAGTGCGAGATGGACGGTTGAAAGGTACCATAGGAAAGTGTTGCATCCATAGTGGAAGTGCTCCAGTCCGATTTGCATAGTACATAGTGCAAGGTGGAAGTGCACCATAACAAGGCCCACACTACATAGTGCAATTGCACTTTACCAAGCTGCACGGTGTATAGTGCATGGTGGAAGTGAAAAAAACCATGGTGAAATGTGTTTAGTGGGAGTGCATTGTACCAAGGTTCAAGTTGAATGTTGGATGGCAGAATGGCACCTTACCAAGCCGCATGGTGCACGATCCATGATGTAAGTGCACCATACCATAGTGCATGGGAAATAGTGAATTGTGGAACCGTGGCATACTAATTTCAGCAATGAATAATTCTAGTAAACCGTAATAAGGTGAAAAGTGCGAGATGGACGGTTGAAAGGTACCATTGGAAAGTGTTGTATCCATAGTGGAAGTGCTCCAGTGCGATTTGCATAGTACATAGTGCAAGGTGGAAGTGCACCATAACAAGGCCCACACTACATAGTGCAAGTGCACTATACCAAGCTGCACGGTGCATAGTGCATGGTGGAAGTGAAAAAAAGCATGGTTCAATGTGTTTAGTGGGAGTGCATTGTACAAAGGTTCAAGTTGAATGTTGCATAGCAGAATGGCACCTTACCAATCTGCATGGTGCACAATCCATGATGGAAGTGCACCGTACCATAGTGCAAGGGAGATAGAGAATTGTGGAACCGTAGCATACTAATTTCAGCAGTGAATAATTGTAGTAAACCGTAATAAGGTGAAAAGTGCGAGATGGACGGTTGAAAGGTACCATAGGAAAGTGTTGCATCCATAGTGGAAGTGCTCCAGTCCGATTTGCATAGTACATAGTGCAAGGTGGAAGTGCACCATAACAAGGCCCACACTACATAGTGCAATTGCACTTTACCAAGCTGCACGGTGCATAGTGCATGGTGGAAGTGAAAAAAACCATGGTGAAATGTGTTTAGTGGGAGTGCATTGTACCAAGGTTCAAGTTGAATGTTGGATGGCAGAATGGCACCTTACCAAGCTGCATGGTGCACGATCCATGATGTAAGTGCACCATACCATAGTGCATGGGAAATAGTGAATTGTGGAACCGTGGCATACTAATTTCAGCAATGAATAATTCTAGTAAACCGTAATAAGGTGAAAGTGCGAGATGGACGGTTGAAAGGTACCATTGGAAAGTGTTGTATCCATAGTGGAAGTGCTCCAGTGCGATTTGCATAGTACATAGTGCAAGGTGGAAGTGCACCATAACAAGGCCCACACTACATAGTGCAAGTGCACTATACCAAGCTGCACGGTGCATAGTGCATGGTGGAAGTGAAAAAAAGCATGGTTCAATGTGTTTAGTGGGAGTGCATTGTACAAAGGTTCAAGTTGAATGTTGCATAGCAGAATGGCACCTTACCAATCTGCATGGTGCACAATCCATGATGGAAGTGCACCGTACCATAGTGCAAGGGAGATAGAGAATTGTGGAACCGTAGCATACTAATTTCAGCAGTGAATAATTGTAGTAAACCGTAATAAGGTGAAAAGTGCGAGATGGACGGTTGAAAGGTACCATAGGAAAGTGTTGCATTCATAGTGGAAGTGCTCCAGTCCGATTTGCATAGTACATAGTGCAAGGTGGAAGTGCACCATAACAAGGCCCACACTACATAGTGCAATTGCACTATACCAAGCCGCACGGTGCATAGTGCATGGTGGAAGTGAAAAAAACCATGGTGAAATGTGTTTAGTGGGAGTGCATTGTACCAAGGTTCAAGTTGAATGTTGGATGGCGAATGGCACCTTACCAAGCTGCATGGTGCACAATCCATGATGTAAGTGCACCATACCATAGTGCATGGGAAATAGTGAATTGTGGAACCGTGGCATACTAATTTCAGCAATGAATAATTCTAGTAAACCGTAATAAGGTGAAAAGTGCGAGATGGACGGTTGAAAGGTACCATTGGAAAGTGTTGTATCCATAGTGGAAGTGCTCCAGTCCGATTTGCATAGTACATAGTGCAAGGTGGAAGTGCACCATAACAAGGCCCACACTACATAGTGCAATTGCACTATACCAAGCCGCACGGTGCATAGTGCATGGTGGAAGTGAAAAAAACCATGGTGCAATGTGTTTAGTGGGAGTGCATTGTACCAAGGTTCAAGTTGAATGTTGCATGGCGAATGGCACCTTACCAAGCCGCATGGTGCACAATCCATGATGTAAGTGCACCATACCATAGTGCATGGGAAATAGTGAATTGTGGAACCGTGGCATACTAATTTCAGCGATGAATAATTGTAGTAAACCGTAATAAGGTGAAAAGTGCGAGATGGACGGTTGAAAGGTACCATAGGAAAGTGTTGCATCCATAGTGGAACTGCTCCAGTGCGATTTGCATAGTACATAGTCCAAGGTGGAAGTGCACCATAACAAGGCCCACACTACATAGTGCAATTGCACTTTACCAAGCTGCACGGTGCATAGTGCATGGTGGAAGTGAAAAAAACCATGGTGAAATGTGTTTAGTGGGAGTGCATTGTACCAAGGTTCAAGTTGAATGTTGGATGGCAGAATGGCACCTTACCAAGCTGCATGGTGCACAGTCCATGATGTAAGTGCACCATACCATAGTGCATGGGAAATAGTGAATTGTGGAACCGTGGCATACTAATTTCAGCAATGAATAATTCTAGTAAACCGTAATAAGGTGAAAAGTGCGAGATGGACGGTTGAAAGGTACCATTGGAAAGTGTTGTATCCATAGTGGAAGTGCTCCAGTCCGATTTGCATAGTACATAGTGCAAGGTGGAAGTGCACCATAACAAGGCCCACACTACATAGTGCAAGTGCACTATACCAAGCCGCACGGTGCATAGTGCATGGTGGAAGTGAAAAAAACCATGGTTCAATGTGTTTAGTGGGAGTGCATTGTACCAAGGTTCAAGTTGAATGTTGCATAGCGAATGGCACCTTACCAATCTGCATGGTGCACAATCCATGATGGAAGTGCACCGTACCATAGTGCAAGGGAGATAGAGAATTGTGGAACCGTTGGATACTAATTTCAACGGTGAATGATTGTAGTAAACCGTAATAAGGTGAAAAGTGCGAGATGGACGGTTGAAAGGTACCATAGGAAAGTGTTGCATCCATAGTGGAAGTGCTCCAGTCCGATTTGCATAGTACATAGTGCAAGGTGGAAGTGCACCATAACAAGGCCCACACTACATAGTGCAATTGCACTATACCAAGCTGCACGGTGCATAGTGCATGGTGGAAGTGAAAAAAACCATGGTGAAATGTGTTTAGTGGGAGTGCATTGTACCAAGGTTCAAGTTGAATGTTGGATGGCAGAATGGCACCTTACCAAGCTGCATGGTGCACGATCCATGATGTAAGTGCACCATACCATAGTGCATGGGAAATAGTGAATTGTGGAACCGTGGCATACTAATTTCAGCAATGAATAATTGTAGTAAACCGTAATAAGGTGAAAAGTGCGAGATGGACGGTTGAAAGGTACCATAGGAAAGTGTTGTATCCATAGTGGAAGTGCTCCAGTCCGATTTGCATAGTACATAGTGCAAGGTGGAAGTGCACCATAACAAGGCCCACACTACATAGTGCAATTGCACTATACCAAGCTGCACGGTGCATAGTGCATGGTGGAAGTGAAAAAAACCATGGTGCAATGTGTTTAGTGGGAGTGCATTGTACCAAGGTTCAAGTTGAATGTTGCATGGCGAATGGCACCTTACCAAGCTGCATGGTGCACAATCCATGATGTAAGTGCACCATACCATAGTGCATGGAAATAGTGAATTGTGGAACCGTGGCATACTAATTTCAACGGTGAATAATTGTAGTAAACCGTAATAAGGTGAAAAGTGCGAGATGGACGGTTGAAAGGTACCATAGGAAAGTGTTGCATCCATAGTGGAAGTGCTCCGGTCCGATTTGCATAGTACATAGTGCAAGGTGGAAGTGCACCATAACAAGGCCCACACTACATAGTGCAAGTGCACTATACCAAGCCGCACGGTGCATAGTGCATGGTGGAAGTGAAAAAAACCATGGTGCAATGTGTTTAGTGGGAGTGCATTGTACCAAGGTTCAAGTTGAATGTTGCATGGCGAATGGCACCTTACCAAGCTGCATGGTGCACAATCCATGATGTAAGTGCACCATACCATAGTGCATGGGAAATAGTGAATTGTGGAACCGTGGCATACTAATTTCAACAATGAATAATTGTAGTAAACCGTAATAAGGTGAAAAGTGCGAGATGGACGGTTGAAAGGTACCATAGGAAAGTGTTGCATCCATAGTGGAAGTGCTCCGGTCCGATTTGCATAGTACATAGTGCAAGGTGGAATTGCACCATAACAAGGCCCACACTACATAGTGCAAGTGCACTATACCAAGCTGCACGGTGCATAGTGCATGGTGGAAGTGAAAAAAACCATGGTGCAATGTGTTTAGTGGGAGTGCATTGTACCAAGGTTCAAGTTGAATGTTGCATGGCGAAATGGCACCTTACCAAGCTGCATGGTGCACAATCCATGATGTAAGTGCACCATACCATAGTGCATGGGAGATAGTGAATTGTGGAACCGTGGCATACTAATTTCAACGGTGAATAATTGTAGTAAACCGTAATAAGGTGAAAAGTGCGAGATGGACGGTTGAAAGGTACCATAGGAAAGTGTTGCATCCATAGTGGAAGTGCTCCGAGTCCGATTTGCATAGTACATAGTGCAAGGTGGAAGTGCACCATAACAAGGCCCACACTACATAGTGCAAGTGCACTATACCAAGCCGCACGGTGCATAGTGCATGGTGGAAGTGAAAAAAACCATGGTTCAATGTGTTTAGTGGGAGTGCATTGTACCAAGGTTCAAGTTGAATGTTGCATAGCGAATGGCACCTTACCAATCTGCATGGTGCACAATCCATGATGGAAGTGCACCGTACCATAGTGCAAGGGAGATAGAGAATTGTGGAACCGTTGGATACTAATTTCAACGGTGAATGATTGTAGTAAACCGTAATAAGGTGAAAAGTGCGAGATGGACGGTTGAAAGGTACCATAGGAAAGTGTTGCATCCATAGTAGAAGTGCTCAGTCCGATTTGCATAGTACATAGTGCAAGGTGGAAGTGCACCATAACAAGGCCCACACTACATAGTGCAATTGCACTATACCAAGCTGCACGGTGCATAGTGCATGGTGGAAGTGAAAAAAACCATGGTGCAATGTGTTTAGTGGGAGTGCATTGTACCAAGGTTCAAGTTGAATGTTGCATGGCAGAATGGCACCTTACCAAGCTGCATGGTGCACAATCCATGATGTAAGTGCACCATACCATAGTGCATGGAAATAGTGAATTGTGGAACCGTGGCATACTAATTTCAGCAATGAATAATTGTTGTAAACCGTAATAAGGTGAAAAGTGCGAGATGGACGGTTGAAAGGTACCATAGGAAAGTGTTGCATCCATAGTGGAAGTGCTCCGGTCCGATTTGCATAGTACATAGTGCAAGGTGGAAGTGCACCATAACAAGGCCCACACTACATAGTGCAAGTGCACTATACCAAGCCGCACGGTGCATAGTGCATGGTGGAAGTGAAAAAAACCATGGTTCAATGTGTTTAGTGGGAGTGCATTGTACCAAGGTTCAAGTTGAATGTTGCATAGCGAGAATGGCACCTTACCAATCTGCATGGTGCACAATCCATGATGGAAGTGCACCGTACCATAGTGCAAGGGAGATAGAGAATTGTGGAACCGTTGGATACTAATTTCAACGGTGAATGATTGTAGTAAACCGTAATAAGGTGAAAAGTGCGAGATGGACGGTTGAAAGGTACCATAGGAAAGTGTTGCATCCATAGTGGAAGTGCTCCGGTCCGATTTGCATAGTACATAGTGCAAGGTGGAAGTGCACCATAACAAGGCCCACACTACATAGTGCAATTGCACTATACCAAGCCGCACGGTGCATAGTGCATGGTGGAAGTGAAAAAAACCATGGTGCAATGTGTTTAGTGGGAGTGCATTGTACCAAGGTTCAAGTTGAATGTTGCATGGCGAATGGCACCTTACCAAGCTGCATGGTGCACAATCCATGATGTAAGTGCACCATACCATAGTGCATGGAAATAGTGAATTGTGGAACCGTGGCATACTAATTTCAGCGGTGAATAATTGTAGTAAACCGTAATAAGGTGAAAAGTGCGAGATGGACGGTTGAAAGGTACCATAGGAAAGTGTTGCATCCATAGTGGAAGTGCTCCAGTCCGATTTGCATAGTACATAGTGCAAGGTGGAAGTGCACCATAACAAGGCCCACACTACATAGTGCAAGTGCACTATACCAAGCTGCACGGTGCATAGTGCATGGTGGAAGTGAAAAAAACCATGGTTCAATGTGTTTAGTGGGAGTGCATTGTACCAAGGTTCAAGTTGAATGTTGCATAGCGAATGGCACCTTACCAATCTGCATGGTGCACAATCCATGATGGAAGTGCACCGTACCATAGTGCAAGGGAGATAGAGAATTGTGGAACCGTTGGATACTAATTTCAACGGTGAATGATTGTAGTAAACCGTAATAAGGTAAAAAGTGCGAGATGGACGGTTGAAAGGTACCATAGGAAAGTGTTGCATCCATAGTGGAAGTGCTCCGGTCCGATTTGCATAGTACATAGTGCAAGGTGGAAGTGCACCATAACAAGGCCCACACTACATAGTGCAATTGCACTATACCAAGCTGCACGGTGCATAGTGCATGGTGGAAGTGAAAAAAACCATGGTGCAATGTGTTTAGTGGGAGTGCATTGTACCAAGGTTCAAGTTGAATGTTGCATGGCGAATGGCACCTTACCAAGCTGCATGGTGCACAGTCCATGATGTAAGTGCACCATACCATAGTGCATGGAAATAGTGAATTGTGGAACCGTGGCATACTAATTTCAGCAGTGAATAATTGTAGTAAACCGTAATAAGGTGAAAAGTGCGAGATGGACGGTTGAAAGGTACCATAGGAAAGTGTTGCATCCATAGTGGAAGTGCTCCGAGTCCGATTTGCATAGTACATAGTGCAAGGTGGAAGTGCACCATAACAAGGCCCACACTACATAGTGCAAGTGCACTATACCAAGCCGCACGGTGCATAGTGCATGGTGGAAGTGAAAAAAACCATGGTTCAATGTGTTTAGTGGGAGTGCATTGTACCAAGGTTCAAGTTGAATGTTGCATAGCGAATGGCACCTTACCAATCTGCATGGTGCACAATCCATGATGGAAGTGCACCGTACCATAGTGCAAGGGAGATAGAGAATTGTGGAACCGTTGGATACTAATTTCAACGGTGAATGATTGTAGTAAACCGTAATAAGGTGAAAAGTGCGAGATGGACGGTTGAAAGGTACCATAGGAAAGTGTTGCATCCATAGTGGAAGTGCTCCGGTCCGATTTGCATAGTACATAGTGCAAGGTGGAAGTGCACCATAACAAGGCCCACACTACATAGTGCAATTGCACTATACCAAGCTGCACGGTGCATAGTGCATGGTGGAAGTGAAAAAAACCATGGTGCAATGTGTTTAGTGGGAGTGCATTGTACCAAGGTTCAAGTTGAATGTTGCATGGCGAGAATGGCACCTTACCAAGCTGCATGGTGCACGATCCATGATGTAAGTGCACCATACCATAGTGCATGGAAATAGTGAATTGTGGAACCGTGGCATACTAATTTCAGCGGTGAATAATTGTAGTAAACCGTAATAAGGTGAAAAGTGCGAGATGGACGGTTGAAAGGTACCATAGGAAAGTGTTGCATCCATAGTGGAAGTGCTCCAGTCCGATTTGCATAGTACATAGTGCAAGGTGGAAGTGCACCATAACAAGGCCCACACTACATAGTGCAAGTGCACTATACCAAGCTGCACGGTGCATAGTGCATGGTGGAAGTGAAAAAAACCATGGTTCAATGTGTTTAGTGGGAGTGCATTGTACCAAGGTTCAAGTTGAATGTTGCATAGCAGAATGGCACCTTACCAATCTGCATGGTGCACAATCCATGATGGAAGTGCACCGTACCATAGTGCAAGGGAGATAGAGAATTGTGGAACCGTTGGATACTAATTTCAACGGTGAATGATTGTAGTAAACCGTAATAAGGTGAAAAGTGCGAGATGGACGGTTGAAAGGTACCATAGGAAAGTGTTGCATCCATAGTGGAAGTGCTCCGGTCCGATTTGCATAGTACATAGTGCAAGGTGGAAGTGCACCATAACAAGGCCCACACTACATAGTGCAATTGCACTATACCAAGCCGCACGGTGCATAGTGCATGGTGGAAGTGAAAAAAACCATGGTGCAATGTGTTTAGTGGGAGTGCATTGTACCAAGGTTCAAGTTGAATGTTGCATGGCGAATGGCACCTTACCAAGCTGCATGGTGCACGATCCATGATGTAAGTGCACCATACCATAGTGCATGGAAATAGTGAATTGTGGAACCGTGGCATACTAATTTCAGCGGTGAATAATTGTAGTAAACCGTAATAAGGTGAAAAGTGCGAGATGGACGGTTGAAAGGTACCATAGGAAAGTGTTGCATCCATAGTGGAAGTGCTCCGGTCCGATTTGCATAGTACATAGTGCAAGGTGGAAGTGCACCATAACAAGGCCCACACTACATAGTGCAAGTGCACTATACCAAGCCGCACGGTGCATAGTGCATGGTGGAAGTGAAAAAAACCATGGTTCAATGTGTTTAGTGGGAGTGCATTGTACCAAGGTTCAAGTTGAATGTTGCATAGCGAATGGCACCTTACCAATCTGCATGGTGCACAATCCATGATGGAAGTGCACCGTACCATAGTGCAAGGGAGATAGAGAATTGTGGAACCGTTGGATACTAATTTCAACGGTGAATGATTGTAGTAAACCGTAATAAGGTGAAAAGTGCGAGATGGACGGTTGAAAGGTACCATAGGAAAGTGTTGCATCCATAGTGGAAGTGCTCCAGTCCGATTTGCATAGTACATAGTGCAAGGTGGAAGTGCACCATAACAAGGCCCACACTACATAGTGCAATTGCACTATACCAAGCTGCACGGTGCATAGTGCATGGTGGAAGTGAAAAAAACCATGGTGCAATGTGTTTAGTGGGAGTGCATTGTACCAAGGTTCAAGTTGAATGTTGCATGGCGAATGGCACCTTACCAAGCTGCATGGTGCACAATCCATGATGTAAGTGCACCATACCATAGTGCATGGGAAATAGTGAATTGTGGAACCGTGGCATACTAATTTCAGCAATGAATAATTGTAGTAAACCGTAATAAGGTGAAAAGTGCGAGATGGACGGTTGAAAGGTACCATAGGAAAGTGTTGCATCCATAGTGGAAGTGCTCCGGTCCGATTTGCATAGTACATAGTGCAAGGTGGAATTGCACCATAACAAGGCCCACACTACATAGTGCAAGTGCACTATACCAAGCCGCACGGTGCATAGTGCATGGTGGAAGTGAAAAAAACCATGGTTCAATGTGTTTAGTGGGAGTGCATTGTACCAAGGTTCAAGTTGAATGTTGCATAGCGAGAATGGCACCTTACCAAGCTGCATGGTGCACAGTCCATGATGTAAGTGCACCGTACCATAGTGCAAGGGAGATAGAGAATTGTGGAACCGTTGGATACTAATTTCAACAGTGAATGATTGTAGTAAACCGTAATAAGGTGAAAAGTGCGAGATGGACGGTTGAAAGGTACCATAGGAAAGTGTTGCATCCATAGTGGAAGTGCTCCAGTCCGATTTGCATAGTACATAGTGCAAGGTGGAAGTGCACCATAACAAGGCCCACACTACATAGTGCAATTGCACTATACCAAGCCGCACGGTGCATAGTGCATGGTGGAAGTGAAAAAAACCATGGTGCAATGTGTTTAGTGGGAGTGCATTGTACCAAGGTTCAAGTTGAATGTTGCATGGCGAATGGCACCTTACCAAGCCGCATGGTGCACAATCCATGATGTAAGTGCACCATACCATAGTGCATGGAAATAGTGAATTGTGGAACCGTGGCATACTAATTTCAGCAATGAATAATTGTAGTAAACCGTAATAAGGTGAAAAGTGCGAGATGGACGGTTGAAAGGTACCATAGGAAAGTGTTGCATCCATAGTGGAAGTGCTCCAATCCGATTTGCATAGTACATAGTGCAAGGTGGAAGTGCACCATAACAAGGCCCACACTACATAGTGCAAGTGCACTATACCAAGCCGCACGGTGCATAGTGCATGGTGGAAGTGAAAAAAACCATGGTTCAATGTGTTTAGTGGGAGTGCATTGTACCAAGGTTCAAGTTGAATGTTGCATAGCGAATGGCACCTTACCAATCTGCATGGTGCACAATCCATGATGGAAGTGCACCGTACCATAGTGCAAGGGAGATAGAGAATTGTGGAACCGTTGGATACTAATTTCAACGGTGAATGATTGTAGTAAACCGTAATAAGGTGAAAAGTGCGAGATGGACGGTTGAAAGGTACCATAGGAAAGTGTTGCATCCATAGTGGAAGTGCTCCAATCCGATTTGCATAGTACATAGTGCAAGGTGGAAGTGCACCATAACAAGGCCCACACTACATAGTGCAATTGCACTATACCAAGCCGCACGGTGCATAGTGCATGGTGGAAGTGAAAAAAACCATGGTGCAATGTGTTTAGTGGGAGTGCATTGTACCAAGGTTCAAGTTGAATGTTGCATGGAGAATGGCACCTTACCAAGCTGCATGGTGCACAGTCCATGATGTAAGTGCACCATACCATAGTGCATGGAAATAGTGAATTGTGGAACCGTGGCATACTAATTTCAGCAGTGAATAATTGTAGTAAACCGTAATAAGGTGAAAAGTGCGAGATGGACGGTTGAAAGGTACCATAGGAAAGTGTTGCATCCATAGTGGAAGTGCTCCGGTCCGATTTGCATAGTACATAGTGCAAGGTGGAATTGCACCATAACAAGGCCCACACTACATAGTGCAAGTGCACTATACCAAGCCGCACGGTGCATAGTGCATGGTGGAAGTGAAAAAAACCATGGTGAAATGTGTTTAGTGGGAGTGCATTGTACCAAGGTTCAAGTTGAATGTTGGATGGCAGAATGGCACCTTACCAAGCTGCATGGTGCACAGTCCATGATGGAAGTGCACCGTACCATAGTGCAAGGGAGATAGAGAATTGTGGAACCGTTGGATACTAATTTCAACGGTGAATGATTGTAGTAAACCGTAATAAGGTGAAAAGTGCGAGATGGACGGTTGAAAGGTACCATAGGAAAGTGTTGCATCCATAGTGGAAGTGCTCCAGTCCGATTTGCATAGTACATAGTGCAAGGTGGAAGTGCACCATAACAAGGCCCACACTACATAGTGCAATTGCACTATACCAAGCAGCACGGTGCATAGTGCATGGTGGAAGTGAAAAAAACCATGGTGCAATGTGTTTAGTGGGAGTGCATTGTACCAAGGTTCAAGTTGAATGTTGCATGGCAGAATGGCACCTTACCAAGCTGCATGGTGCACATCCATGATGTAAGTGCACCATACCATAGTGCATGGAAATAGTGAATTGTGGAACCGTGGCATACTAATTTCAGCGGTGAATAATTGTAGTAAACCGTAATAAGGTGAAAAGTGCGAGATGGACGGTTGAAAGGTACCATAGGAAAGTGTTGCATCCATAGTGGAAGTGCTCAGTCCGATTTGCATAGTACATAGTGCAAGGTGGAAGTGCACCATAACAAGGCCCACACTACATAGTGCAAGTGCACTATACCAAGCTGCACGGTGCATAGTGCATGGTGGAAGTGAAAAAAACCATGGTTCAATGTGTTTAGTGGGAGTGCATTGTACCAAGGTTCAAGTTGAATGTTGCATAGCAGAATGGCACCTTACCAATCAGCATGGTGCACAATCCATGATGGAAGTGCACCGTACCATAGTGCAAGGGAGATAGAGAATTGTGGAACCGTTGGATACTAATTTCAACAGTGAATGATTGTAGTAAACCGTAATAAGGTGAAAAGTGCGAGATGGACGGTTGAAAGGTACCATAGGAAAGTGTTGCATCCATAGTGGAAGTGCTCCGGTCCGATTTGCATAGTACATAGTGCAAGGTGGAAGTGCACCATAACAAGGCCCACACTACATAGTGCAATTGCACTATACCAAGCTGCACGGTGCATAGTGCATGGTGGAAGTGAAAAAAACCATGGTGCAATGTGTTTAGTGGGAGTGCATTGTACCAAGGTTCAAGTTGAATGTTGCATGGCGAGAATGGCACCTTACCAAGCCGCATGGTGCACAATCCATGATGTAAGTGCACCATACCATAGTGCATGGAAATAGTGAATTGTGGAACCGTGGCATACTAATTTCAGCAATGAATAATTGTAGTAAACCGTAATAAGGTGAAAAGTGCGAGATGGACGGTTGAAAGGTACCATAGGAAAGTGTTGCATCCATAGTGGAAGTGCTCCAATCCGATTTGCATAGTACATAGTGCAAGGTGGAAGTGCACCATAACAAGGCCCACACTACATAGTGCAAGTGCACTATACCAAGCTGCACGGTGCATAGTGCATGGTGGAAGTGAAAAAAACCATGGTTCAATGTGTTTAGTGGGAGTGCATTGTACCAAGGTTCAAGTTGAATGTTGCATAGCAGAATGGCACCTTACCAATCCGCATGGTGCACAATCCATGATGGAAGTGCACCGTACCATAGTGCAAGGGAGATAGAGAATTGTGGAACCGTTGGATACTAATTTCAACGGTGAATGATTGTAGTAAACCGTAATAAGGTGAAAAGTGCGAGATGGACGGTTGAAAGGTACCATAGGAAAGTGTTGCATCCATAGTGGAAGTGCTCCAATCCGATTTGCATAGTACATAGTGCAAGGTGGAAGTGCACCATAACAAGGCCCACACTACATAGTGCAATTGCACTATACCAAGCCGCACGGTGCATAGTGCATGGTGGAAGTGAAAAAAACCATGGTGCAATGTGTTTAGTGGGAGTGCATTGTACCAAGGTTCAAGTTGAATGTTGCATGGCGAATGGCACCTTACCAAGCCGCATGGTGCACAATCCATGATGTAAGTGCACCATACCATAGTGCATGGGAAATAGTGAATTGTGGAACCGTGGCATACTAATTTCAGCGGTGAATAATTGTAGTAAACCGTAATAAGGTGAAAAGTGCGAGATGGACGGTTGAAAGGTACCATAGGAAAGTGTTGCATCCATAGTGGAAGTGCTCCAATCCGATTTGCATAGTACATAGTGCAAGGTGGAAGTGCACCATAACAAGGCCCACACTACATAGTGCAAGTGCACTATACCAAGCCGCACGGTGCATAGTGCATGGTGGAAGTGAAAAAAACCATGGTGCAATGTGTTTAGTGGGAGTGCATTGTACCAAGGTTCAAGTTGAATGTTGCATGGCGAGAATGGCACCTTACCAAGCCGCATGGTGCACAATCCATGATGGAAGTGCACCGTACCATAGTGCATGGGAGATAGAGAATTGTGGAACCGTTGGATACTAATTTCAACAATGAATGATTGTAGTAAACCGTAATAAGGTGAAAAGTGCGAGATGGACGGTTGAAAGGTACCATAGGAAAGTGTTGCATCCATAGTGGAAGTGCTCCAGTCCGATTTGCATAGTACATAGTGCAAGGTGGAAGTGCACCATAACAAGGCCCACACTACATAGTGCAATTGCACTATACCAAGCCGCACGGTGCATAGTGCATGGTGGAAGTGAAAAAAACCATGGTGCAATGTGTTTAGTGGGAGTGCATTGTACCAAGGTTCAAGTTGAATGTTGCATGGCGAATGGCACCTTACCAAGCCGCATGGTGCACGAATCCATGATGTAAGTGCACCATACCATAGTGCATGGGAAATAGTGAATTGTGGAACCGTGGCATACTAATTTCAGCAATGAATAATTGTAGTAAACCGTAATAAGGTGAAAAGTGCGAGATGGACGGTTGAAAGGTACCATAGGAAAGTGTTGCATCCATAGTGGAAGTGCTCCAGTCCGATTTGCATAGTACATAGTGCAAGGTGGAAGTGCACCATAACAAGGCCCACACTACATAGTGCAAGTGCACTATACCAAGCTGCACGGTGCATAGTGCATGGTGGAAGTGAAAAAAACCATGGTTCAATGTGTTTAGTGGGAGTGCATTGTACCAAGGTTCAAGTTGAATGTTGCATGGCGAATGGCACCTTACCAAGCCGCATGGTGCACAATCCATGATGGAAGTGCACCGTACCATAGTGCAAGGGAGATAGAGAATTGTGGAACCGTTGGATACTAATTTCAACAATGAATGATTGTAGTAAACCGTAATAAGGTGAAAAGTGCGAGATGGACGGTTGAAAGGTACCATAGGAAAGTGTTGCATCCATAGTGGAAGTGCTCCAATCCGATTTGCATAGTACATAGTGCAAGGTGGAAGTGCACCATAACAAGGCCCACACTACGTAGTGCAATTGCACTATACCAAGCCGCACGGTGCATAGTGCATGGTGGAAGTGAAAAAAACCATGGTGCAATGTGTTTAGTGGGAGTGCATTGTACCAAGGTTCAAGTTGAATGTTGCATGGCGAATGGCACCTTACCAAGCCGCATGGTGCACAATCCATGATGTAAGTGCACCATACCATAGTGCATGGGAAATAGTGAATTGTGGAACCGTGGCATACTAATTTCAGCAATGAATAATTGTAGTAAACCGTAATAAGGTGAAAAGTGCGAGATGGACGGTTGAAAGGTACCATAGGAAAGTGTTGCATCCATAGTGGAAGTGCTCCGGTCCGATTTGCATAGTACATAGTGCAAGGTGGAAGTGCACCATAACAAGGCCCACACTACATAGTGCAAGTGCACTATACCAAGCCGCACGGTGCATAGTGCATGGTGGAAGTGAAAAAAACCATGGTGCAATGTGTTTAGTGGGAGTGCATTGTACCAAGGTTCAAGTTGAATGTTGCATGGCGAAATGGCACCTTACCAAGCCGCATGGTGCACAATCCATGATGTAAGTGCACCATACCATAGTGCATGGGAAATAGTGAATTGTGGAACCGTGGCATACTAATTTCAACGGTGAATAATTGTAGTAAACCGTAATAAGGTGAAAAGTGCGAGATGGACGGTTGAAAGGTACCATAGGAAAGTGTTGCATCCATAGTGGAAGTGCTCCAATCCGATTTGCATAGTACATAGTGCAAGGTGGAAGTGCACCATAACAAGGCCCACACTACATAGTGCAAGTGCACTATACCAAGCCGCACGGTGCATAGTGCATGGTGGAAGTGAAAAAAACCATGGTGCAATGTGTTTAGTGGGAGTGCATTGTACCAAGGTTCAAGTTGAATGTTGCATGGCGAATGGCACCTTACCAAGCCGCATGGTGCACAATCCATGATGTAAGTGCACCATACCATAGTGCATGGGAAATAGAGAATTGTGGAACCGTGGCATACTAATTTCAACGAATGAATAATTGTAGTAAACCGTAATAAGGTGAAAAGTGCGAGATGGACGGTTGAAAGGTACCATAGGAAAGTGTTGCATCCATAGTGGAAGTGCTCCAATCCGATTTGCATAGTACATAGTGCAAGGTGGAAGTGCACCATAACAAGGCCCACACTACATAGTGCAATTGCACTATACCAAGCCGCACGGTGCATAGTGCATGGTGGAAGTGAAAAAAACCATGGTGCAATGTGTTTAGTGGGAGTGCATTGTACCAAGGTTCAAGTTGAATGTTGCATGGCGAAATGGCACCTTACCAAGCCGCATGGTGCACAATCCATGATGGAAGTGCACCATACCATAGTGCATGGGAATAGTGAATTGTGGAACCGTGGCATACTAATTTCAGCGGTGAATAATTGTAGTAAACCGTAATAAGGTGAAAAGTGCGAGATGGACGGTTGAAAGGTACCATAGGAAAGTGTTGCATCCATAGTGGAAGTGCTCCAATCCGATTTGCATAGTACATAGTGCAAGGTGGAAGTGCACCATAACAAGGCCCACACTACATAGTGCAAGTGCACTATACCAAGCCGCACGGTGCATAGTGCATGGTGGAAGTGAAAAAAACCATGGTGCAATGTGTTTAGTGGGAGTGCATTGTACCAAGGTTCAAGTTGAATGTTGCATGGCGAAATGGCACCTTACCAAGCCGCATGGTGCACAATCCATGATGTAAGTGCACCATACCATAGTGCATGGGAAATAGTGAATTGTGGAACCGTGGCATACTAATTTCAGCAATGAATAATTGTAGTAAACCGTAATAAGGTGAAAAGTGCGAGATGGACGGTTGAAAGGTACCATAGGAAAGTGTTGCATCCATAGTGGAAGTGCTCCAGTCCGATTTGCATAGTACATAGTGCAAGGTGGAAGTGCACCATAACAAGGCCCACACTACATAGTGCAATTGCACTATACCAAGCCGCACGGTGCATAGTGCATGGTGGAAGTGAAAAAAACCATGGTGCAATGTGTTTAGTGGGAGTGCATTGTACCAAGGTTCAAGTTGAATGTTGCATGGCGAATGGCACCTTACCAAGCCGCATGGTGCACAATCCATGATGTAAGTGCACCATACCATAGTGCATGGGAATAGTGAATTGTGGAACCGTGGCATACTAATTTCAGCAATGAATAATTGTAGTAAACCGTAATAAGGTGAAAAGTGCGAGATGGACGGTTGAAAGGTACCATAGGAAAGTGTTGCATCCATAGTGGAAGTGCTCCAGTCCGATTTGCATAGTACATAGTGCAAGGTGGAAGTGCACCATAACAAGGCCCACACTACATAGTGCAAGTGCACTATACCAAGCCGCACGGTGCATAGTGCATGGTGGAAGTGAAAAAAACCATGGTTCAATGTGTTTAGTGGGAGTGCATTGTACCAAGGTTCAAGTTGAATGTTGCATAGCAGAATGGCACCTTACCAATCTGCATGGTGCACAATCCATGATGGAAGTGCACCGTACCATAGTGCAAGGGAGATAGAGAATTGTGGAACCGTTGGATACTAATTTCAACAGTGAATGATTGTAGTAAACCGTAATAAGGTGAAAAGTGCGAGATGGACGGTTGAAAGGTACCATAGGAAAGTGTTGCATCCATAGTGGAAGTGCTCCAGTCCGATTTGCATAGTACATAGTGCAAGGTGGAAGTGCACCATAACAAGGCCCACACTACATAGTGCAATTGCACTATACCAAGCCGCACGGTGCATAGTGCATGGTGGAAGTGAAAAAAACCATGGTGCAATGTGTTTAGTGGGAGTGCATTGTACCAAGGTTCAAGTTGAATGTTGCATGGCGAATGGCACCTTACCAAGCTGCATGGTGCACAATCCATGATGTAAGTGCACCATACCATAGTGCATGGGAAATAGTGAATTGTGGAACCGTGGCATACTAATTTCAGCAATGAATAATTGTAGTAAACCGTAATAAGGTGAAAAGTGCGAGATGGACGGTTGAAAGGTACCATAGGAAAGTGTTGCATCCATAGTGGAAGTGCTCCAATCCGATTTGCATAGTACATAGTGCAAGGTGGAAGTGCACCATAACAAGGCCCACACTACATAGTGCAAGTGCACTATACCAAGCCGCACGGTGCATAGTGCATGGTGGAAGTGAAAAAAACCATGGTGCAATGTGTTTAGTGGGAGTGCATTGTACCAAGGTTCAAGTTGAATGTTGCATGGCGAATGGCACCTTACCAAGCTGCATGGTGCACAATCCATGATGTAAGTGCACCATACCATAGTGCATGGGAAATAGTGAATTGTGGAACCGTGGCATACTAATTTCAACAATGAATAATTGTAGTAAACCGTAATAAGGTGAAAAGTGCGAGATGGACGGTTGAAAGGTACCATAGGAAAGTGTTGCATCCATAGTGGAAGTGCTCCAATCCGATTTGCATAGTACATAGTGCAAGGTGGAAGTGCACCATAACAAGGCCCACACTACATAGTGCAAGTGCACTATACCAAGCCGCACGGTGCATAGTGCATGGTGGAAGTGAAAAAAACCATGGTGCAATGTGTTTAGTGGGAGTGCATTGTACCAAGGTTCAAGTTGAATGTTGCATGGCGTAATGGCACCTTACCAAGCTGCATGGTGCACAATCCATGATGGAAGTGCACCGTAACATAGTGCATGGGAAATAGTGAATTGTGGAACCGTGGCATACTAATTTCAACAATGAATAATTGTAGTAAACCGTAATAAGGTGAAAAGTGCGAGATGGACGGTTGAAAGGTACCATAGGAAAGTGTTGCATCCATAGTGGAAGTGCTCCAGTCCGATTTGCATAGTACATAGTGCAAGGTGGAAGTGCACCATAACAAGGCCCACACTACATAGTGCAATTGCACTATACCAAGCCGCACGGTGCATAGTGCATGGTGGAAGTGAAAAAAACCATGGTGCAATGTGTTTAGTGGGAGTGCATTGTACCAAGGTTCAAGTTGAATGTTGCATGGCGAATGGCACCTTACCAAGCCGCATGGTGCACAATCCATGATGTAAGTGCACCATACCATAGTGCATGGGAAATAGTGAATTGTGGAACCGTGGCATACTAATTTCAACAATGAATAATTGTAGTAAACCGTAATAAGGTGAAAAGTGCGAGATGGACGGTTGAAAGGTACCATAGGAAAGTGTTGCATCCATAGTGGAAGTGCTCCAATCCGATTTGCATAGTACATAGTGCAAGGTGGAAGTGCACCATAACAAGGCCCACACTACATAGTGCAAGTGCACTATACCAAGCCGCACGGTGCATAGTGCATGGTGGAAGTGAAAAAAACCATGGTGCAATGTGTTTAGTGGGAGTGCATTGTACCAAGGTTCAAGTTGAATGTTGCATGGCGTAATGGCACCTTACCAAGCCGCATGGTGCACAATCCATGATGTAAGTGCACCGTACCATAGTGCATGGGAGATAGAGAATTGTGGAACCGTGGCATACTAATTTCAACAATGTGAATAATTGTAGTAAACCGTAATAAGGTGAAAAGTGCGAGATGGACGGTTGAAAGGTACCATAGGAAAGTGTTGCATCCATAGTGGAAGTGCTCCGGTCCGATTTGCATAGTACATAGTGCAAGGTGGAAGTGCACCATAACAAGGCCCACACTACATAGTGCAATTGCACTATACCAAGCTGCACGGTGCATAGTGCATGGTGGAAGTGAAAAAAAACCATGGTGAAATGTGTTTAGTGGGAGTGCATTGTACCAAGGTTCAAGTTGAATGTTGGATGGCGAATGGCACCTTACCAAGCCGCATGGTGCACAATCCATGATGTAAGTGCACCATACCATAGTGCATGGGAAATAGTGAATTGTGGAACCGTGGCATACTAATTTCAGCAATGAATAATTGTAGTAAACCGTAATAAGGTGAAAAGTGCGAGATGGACGGTTGAAAGGTACCATAGGAAAGTGTTGCATCCATAGTGGAAGTGCTCCAGTCCGATTTGCATAGTACATAGTGCAAGGTGGAAGTGCACCATAACAAGGCCCACACTACATAGTGCAAGTGCACTATACCAAGCCGCACGGTGCATAGTGCATGGTGGAAGTGAAAAAAACCATGGTGCAATGTGTTTAGTGGGAGTGCATTGTACCAAGGTTCAAGTTGAATGTTGCATGGCGAATGGCACCTTACCAAGCCGCATGGTGCACAATCCATGATGTAAGTGCACCGTACCATAGTGCATGGGAGATAGAGAATTGTGGAACCGTGGCATACTAATTTCAACAATGAATAATTGTAGTAAACCGTAATAAGGTGAAAAGTGCGAGATGGACGGTTGAAAGGTACCATAGGAAAGTGTTGCATCCATAGTGGAAGTGCTCCGATCCGATTTGCATAGTACATAGTGCAAGGTGGAAGTGCACCATAACAAGGCCCACACTACATAGTGCAAGTGCACTATACCAAGCCGCACGGTGCATAGTGCATGGTGGAAGTGAAAAAAACCATGGTGCAATGTGTTTAGTGGGAGTGCATTGTACCAAGGTTCAAGTTGAATGTTGCATGGCAGAATGGCACCTTACCAAGCTGCATGGTGCACAATCCATGATGGAAGTGCACCGTAGTGCATGGGAAATAGTGAATTGTGGAACCGTGGCATACTAATTTCAACAATGAATAATTGTAGTAAACCGTAATAAGGTGAAAAGTGCGAGATGGACGGTTGAAAGGTACCATAGGAAAGTGTTGCATCCATAGTGGAAGTGCTCCAATCCGATTTGCATAGTACATAGTGCAAGGTGGAAGTGCACCATAACAAGGCCCACACTACATAGTGCAATTGCACTATACCAAGCCGCACGGTGCATAGTGCATGGTGGAAGTGAAAAAAACCATGGTGCAATGTGTTTAGTGGGAGTGCATTGTACCAAGGTTCAAGTTGAATGTTGCATGGCGAATGGCACCTTACCAAGCCGCATGGTGCACAGTCCATGATGTAAGTGCACCATACCATAGTGCATGGGAAATAGTGAATTGTGGAACCGTGGCATACTAATTTCAACAGTGAATAATTGTAGTAAACCGTAATAAGGTGAAAAGTGCGAGATGGACGGTTGAAAGGTACCATAGGAAAGTGTTGCATCCATAGTGGAAGTGCTCCAATCCGATTTGCATAGTACATAGTGCAAGGTGGAAGTGCACCATAACAAGGCCCACACTACATAGTGCAAGTGCACTATACCAAGCCGCACGGTGCATAGTGCATGGTGGAAGTGAAAAAAACCATGGTGCAATGTGTTTAGTGGGAGTGCATTGTACCAAGGTTCAAGTTGAATGTTGCATGGATGAATGGCACCTTACCAAGCTGCATGGTGCACAATCCATGATGGAAGTGCACCGTAACATAGTGCATGGGAAATAGTGAATTGTGGAACCGTGGCATACTAATTTCAACAATGAATAATTGTAGTAAACCGTAATAAGGTGAAAAGTGCGAGATGGACGGTTGAAAGGTACCATAGGAAAGTGTTGCATCCATAGTGGAAGTGCTCCAATCCGATTTGCATAGTACATAGTGCAAGGTGGAAGTGCACCATAACAAGGCCCACACTACATAGTGCAATTGCACTATACCAAGCCGCACGGTGCATAGTGCATGGTGGAAGTGAAAAAAACCATGGTGCAATGTGTTTAGTGGGAGTGCATTGTACCAAGGTTCAAGTTGAATGTTGCATGGCGAATGGCACCTTACCAAGCTGCATGGTGCACAATCCATGATGTAAGTGCACCATACCATAGTGCATGGGAAATAGTGAATTGTGGAACCGTGGCATACTAATTTCAGCAATGAATAATTGTAGTAAACCGTAATAAGGTGAAAAGTGCGAGATGGACGGTTGAAAGGTACCATAGGAAAGTGTTGCATCCATAGTGGAAGTGCTCCAATCCGATTTGCATAGTACATAGTGCAAGGTGGAAGTGCACCATAACAAGGCCCACACTACATAGTGCAAGTGCACTATACCAAGCCGCACGGTGCATAGTGCATGGTGGAAGTGAAAAAAACCATGGTTCAATGTGTTTAGTGGGAGTGCATTGTACCAAGGTTCAAGTTGAATGTTGCATAGCGAATGGCACCTTACCAATCTGCATGGTGCACAATCCATGATGGAAGTGCACCGTACCATAGTGCAAGGGAGATAGAGAATTGTGGAACCGTTGGATACTAATTTCAACGGTGAATGATTGTAGTAAACCGTAATAAGGTGAAAAGTGCGAGATGGACGGTTGAAAGGTACCATAGGAAAGTGTTGCATCCATAGTGGAAGTGCTCCAATCCGATTTGCATAGTACATAGTGCAAGGTGGAAGTGCACCATAACAAGGCCCACACTACATAGTGCAATTGCACTATACCAAGCCGCACGGTGCATAGTGCATGGTGGAAGTGAAAAAAACCATGGTGCAATGTGTTTAGTGGGAGTGCATTGTACCAAGGTTCAAGTTGAATGTTGCATGGCGAATGGCACCTTACCAAGCCGCATGGTGCACACCCATGATGTAAGTGCACCATACCATAGTGCATGGGAAATAGTGAATTGTGGAACCGTGGCATACTAATTTCAGCAATGAATAATTGTAGTAAACCGTAATAAGGTGAAAAGTGCGAGATGGACGGTTGAAAGGTACCATAGGAAAGTGTTGCATCCATAGTGGAAGTGCTCCAATCCGATTTGCATAGTACATAGTGCAAGGTGGAAGTGCACCATAACAAGGCCCACACTACATAGTGCAAGTGCACTATACCAAGCCGCACGGTGCATAGTGCATGGTGGAAGTGAAAAAAACCATGGTTCAATGTGTTTAGTGGGAGTGCATTGTACCAAGGTTCAAGTTGAATGTTGCATAGCGAATGGCACCTTACCAATCTGCATGGTGCACAATCCATGATGGAAGTGCACCGTACCATAGTGCAAGGGAGATAGAGAATTGTGGAACCGTTGGATACTAATTTCAACGGTGAATGATTGTAGTAAACCGTAATAAGGTGAAAAGTGCGAGATGGACGGTTGAAAGGTACCATAGGAAAGTGTTGCATCCATAGTGGAAGTGCTCCAATCCGATTTGCATAGTACATAGTGCAAGGTGGAAGTGCACCATAACAAGGCCCACACTACATAGTGCAATTGCACTATACCAAGCCGCACGGTGCATAGTGCATGGTGGAAGTGAAAAAAACCATGGTGCAATGTGTTTAGTGGGAGTGCATTGTACCAAGGTTCAAGTTGAATGTTGCATGGCGAATGGCACCTTACCAAGCCGCATGGTGCACATCCATGATGTAAGTGCACCATACCATAGTGCATGGGAAATAGTGAATTGTGGAACCGTGGCATACTAATTTCAGCAATGAATAATTGTAGTAAACCGTAATAAGGTGAAAAGTGCGAGATGGACGGTTGAAAGGTACCATAGGAAAGTGTTGCATCCATAGTGGAAGTGCTCCAATCCGATTTGCATAGTACATAGTGCAAGGTGGAAGTGCACCATAACAAGGCCCACACTACATAGTGCAAGTGCACTATACCAAGCCGCACGGTGCATAGTGCATGGTGGAAGTGAAAAAAACCATGGTTCAATGTGTTTAGTGGGAGTGCATTGTACCAAGGTTCAAGTTGAATGTTGCATGGCGAATGGCACCTTACCAAGCTGCATGGTGCACAATCCATGATGGAAGTGCACCGTACCATAGTGCAAGGGAGATAGAGAATTGTGGAACCGTTGGATACTAATTTCAACAGTGAATGATTGTAGTAAACCGTAATAAGGTGAAAAGTGCGAGATGGACGGTTGAAAGGTACCATAGGAAAGTGTTGCATCCATAGTGGAAGTGCTCCGATCCGATTTGCATAGTACATAGTGCAAGGTGGAAGTGCACCATAACAAGGCCCACACTACATAGTGCAATTGCACTATACCAAGCCGCACGGTGCATAGTGCATGGTGGAAGTGAAAAAAACCATGGTGCAATGTGTTTAGTGGGAGTGCATTGTACCAAGGTTCAAGTTGAATGTTGCATGGCGAATGGCACCTTACCAAGCCGCATGGTGCACAGTCCATGATGTAAGTGCACCATACCATAGTGCATGGGAAATAGTGAATTGTGGAACCGTGGCATACTAATTTCAGCAATGAATAATTGTAGTAAACCGTAATAAGGTGAAAAGTGCGAGATGGACGGTTGAAAGGTACCATAGGAAAGTGTTGCATCCATAGTGGAAGTGCTCCGGTCCGATTTGCATAGTACATAGTGCAAGGTGGAATTGCACCATAACAAGGCCCACACTACATAGTGCAAGTGCACTATACCAAGCCGCACGGTGCATAGTGCATGGTGGAAGTGAAAAAAACCATGGTTCAATGTGTTTAGTGGGAGTGCATTGTACCAAGGTTCAAGTTGAATGTTGCATAGCGAGAATGGCACCTTACCAATCTGCATGGTGCACAATCCATGATGGAAGTGCACCGTACCATAGTGCAAGGGAGATAGAGAATTGTGGAACCGTTGGATACTAATTTCAACAGTGAATGATTGTAGTAAACCGTAATAAGGTGAAAAGTGCGAGATGGACGGTTGAAAGGTACCATAGGAAAGTGTTGCATCCATAGTGGAAGTGCTCCGATCCGATTTGCATAGTACATAGTGCAAGGTGGAAGTGCACCATAACAAGGCCCACACTACATAGTGCAAGTGCACTATACCAAGCCGCACGGTGCATAGTGCATGGTGGAAGTGAAAAAAACCATGGTGCAATGTGTTTAGTGGGAGTGCATTGTACCAAGGTTCAAGTTGAATGTTGCATGGCGAATGGCACCTTACCAAGCCGCATGGTGCACAATCCATGATGTAAGTGCACCATACCATAGTGCATGGAAATAGTGAATTGTGGAACCGTGGCATACTAATTTCAGCAATGAATAATTGTAGTAAACCGTAATAAGGTGAAAAGTGCGAGATGGACGGTTGAAAGGTACCATAGGAAAGTGTTGCATCCATAGTGGAAGTGCTCTCCGTCCGATTTGCATAGTACATAGTGCAAGGTGGAAGTGCACCATAACAAGGCCCACACTACATAGTGCAAGTGCACTATACCAAGCCGCACGGTGCATAGTGCATGGTGGAAGTGAAAAAAACCATGGTGCAATGTGTTTAGTGGGAGTGCATTGTACCAAGGTTCAAGTTGAATGTTGCATGGCGAATGGCACCTTACCAATCCGCATGGTGCACAATCCATGATGGAAGTGCACCATACCATAGTGCATGGGAAATAGTGAATTGTGGAACCGTGGCATACTAATTTCAACAATGAATAATTGTAGTAAACCGTAATAAGGTGAAAAGTGCGAGATGGACGGTTGAAAGGTACCATAGGAAAGTGTTGCATCCATAGTGGAAGTGCTCCAATCCGATTTGCATAGTACATAGTGCAAGGTGGAAGTGCACCATAACAAGGCCCACACTACATAGTGCAAGTGCACTATACCAAGCTGCACGGTGCATAGTGCATGGTGGAAGTGAAAAAAACCATGGTGCAATGTGTTTAGTGGGAGTGCATTGTACCAAGGTTCAAGTTGAATGTTGCATAGCAGAATGGCACCTTACCAATCTGCATGGTGCACAATCCATGATGGAAGTGCACCGTACCATAGTGCATGGGAAATAGAGAATTGTGGAACCGTTGGATACTAATTTCAACAGTGAATGATTGTAGTAAACCGTAATAAGGTGAAAAGTGCGAGATGGACGGTTGAAAGGTACCATAGGAAAGTGTTGCATGCATAGTAGAAGTGCTCCGATCCGATTTGCATAGTACATAGTGCAAGGTGGAAGTGCACCATAACAAGGCCCACACTACATAGTGCAAGTGCACTATACCAAGCCGCACGGTGCATAGTGCATGGTGGAAGTGAAAAAAACCATGGTTCAATGTGTTTAGTGGGAGTGCATTGTACCAAGGTTCAAGTTGAATGTTGCATAGCGAATGGCACCTTACCAATCCGCATGGTGCACAATCCATGATGGAAGTGCACCGTACCATAGTGCAAGGGAGATAGAGAATTGTGGAACCGTTGGATACTAATTTCAACGGTGAATGATTGTAGTAAACCGTAATAAGGTGAAAAGTGCGAGATGGACGGTTGAAAGGTACCATAGGAAAGTGTTGCATCCATAGTGGAAGTGCTCCGAGTCCGATTTGCATAGTACATAGTGCAAGGTGGAAGTGCACCATAACAAGGCCCACACTACATAGTGCAATTGCACTATACCAAGCTGCACGGTGCATAGTGCATGGTGGAAGTGAAAAAAACCATGGTGCAATGTGTTTAGTGGGAGTGCATTGTACCAAGGTTCAAGTTGAATGTTGCATGGCGAGAATGGCACCTTACCAAGCTGCATGGTGCACAATCCATGATGTAAGTGCACCATACCATAGTGCATGGGAAATAGTGAATTGTGGAACCGTGGCATACTAATTTCAGCAATGAATAATTGTAGTAAACCGTAATAAGGTGAAAAGTGCGAGATGGACGGTTGAAAGGTACCATAGGAAAGTGTTGCATCCATAGTGGAAGTGCTCCAATCCGATTTGCATAGTACATAGTGCAAGGTGGAAGTGCACCATAACAAGGCCCACACTACATAGTGCAAGTGCACTATACCAAGCCGCACGGTGCATAGTGCATGGTGGAAGTGAAAAAAACCATGGTTCAATGTGTTTAGTGGGAGTGCATTGTACCAAGGTTCAAGTTGAATGTTGCATAGCGAATGGCACCTTACCAATCTGCATGGTGCACAATCCATGATGGAAGTGCACCGTACCATAGTGCAAGGGAGATAGAGAATTGTGGAACCGTTGGATACTAATTTCAACAGTGAATGATTGTAGTAAACCGTAATAAGGTGAAAAGTGCGAGATGGACGGTTGAAAGGTACCATAGGAAAGTGTTGCATCCATAGTAGAAGTGCTCAGTCCGATTTGCATAGTACATAGTGCAAGGTGGAAGTGCACCATAACAAGGCCCACACTACATAGTGCAATTGCACTATACCAAGCCGCACGGTGCATAGTGCATGGTGGAAGTGAAAAAAACCATGGTGCAATGTGTTTAGTGGGAGTGCATTGTACCAAGGTTCAAGTTGAATGTTGCATGGCGAATGGCACCTTACCAAGCCGCATGGTGCACAATCCATGATGTAAGTGCACCATACCATAGTGCATGGGAAATAGTGAATTGTGGAACCGTGGCATACTAATTTCAGCAATGAATAATTGTAGTAAACCGTAATAAGGTGAAAAGTGCGAGATGGACGGTTGAAAGGTACCATAGGAAAGTGTTGCATCCATAGTGGAAGTGCTCCAGTCCGATTTGCATAGTACATAGTGCAAGGTGGAAGTGCACCATAACAAGGCCCACACTACATAGTGCAAGTGCACTATACCAAGCCGCACGGTGCATAGTGCATGGTGGAAGTGAAAAAAACCATGGTTCAATGTGTTTAGTGGGAGTGCATTGTACCAAGGTTCAAGTTGAATGTTGCATAGCAGAATGGCACCTTACCAAGCCGCATGGTGCACAATCCATGATGGAAGTGCACCGTACCATAGTGCATGGGAGATAGAGAACTGTGGAACCGTTGCATACTAATTTCAACAGTGAATAATTGTAGTAAACCGTAATAAGGTGAAAAGTGCGAGATGGACGGTTGAAAGGTACCATAGGAAAGTGTTGCATCCATAGTGGAAGTGCTCCAGTCCGATTTGCATAGTACATAGTGCAAGGTGGAAGTGCACCATAACAAGGCCCACACTACATAGTGCAAGTGCACTATACCAAGCCGCACGGTGCATAGTGCATGGTGGAAGTGAAAAAAACCATGGTGCAATGTGTTTAGTGGGAGTGCATTGTACCAAGGTTCAAGTTGAATGTTGCATGGCAGAATGGCACCTTACCAAGCCGCATGGTGCACAATCCATGATGTAAGTGCACCATACCATAGTGCATGGGAAATAGTGAATTGTGGAACCGTGGCATACTAATTTCAACGCAATGAATAATTGTAGTAAACCGTAATAAGGTGAAAAGTGCGAGATGGACGGTTGAAAGGTACCATAGGAAAGTGTTGCATCCATAGTGGAAGTGCTCCAATCCGATTTGCATAGTACATAGTGCAAGGTGGAAGTGCACCATAACAAGGCCCACACTACATAGTGCAAGTGCACTATACCAAGCCGCACGGTGCATAGTGCATGGTGGAAGTGAAAAAAACCATGGTGCAATGTGTTTAGTGGGAGTGCATTGTACCAAGGTTCAAGTTGAATGTTGCATGGCAGAATGGCACCTTACCAAGCCGCATGGTGCACAATCCATGATGGAAGTGCACCATACCATAGTGCATGGGAAATAGTGAATTGTGGAACCGTGGCATACTAATTTCAACGTGAATAATTGTAGTAAACCGTAATAAGGTGAAAAGTGCGAGATGGACGGTTGAAAGGTACCATAGGAAAGTGTTGCATCCATAGTGGAAGTGCTCCAATCCGATTTGCATAGTACATAGTGCAAGGTGGAAGTGCACCATAACAAGGCCCACACTACATAGTGCAAGTGCACTATACCAAGCTGCACGGTGCATAGTGCATGGTGGAAGTGAAAAAAACCATGGTTCAATGTGTTTAGTGGGAGTGCATTGTACCAAGGTTCAAGTTGAATGTTGCATAGCGAATGGCACCTTACCAATCCGCATGGTGCACAATCCATGATGGAAGTGCACCGTACCATAGTGCAAGGGAGATAGAGAATTGTGGAACCGTTGGATACTAATTTCAACGGTGAATGATTGTAGTAAACCGTAATAAGGTGAAAAGTGCGAGATGGACGGTTGAAAGGTACCATAGGAAAGTGTTGCATCCATAGTGGAAGTGCTCCGATCCGATTTGCATAGTACATAGTGCAAGGTGGAAGTGCACCATAACAAGGCCCACACTACATAGTGCAATTGCACTATACCAAGCCGCACGGTGCATAGTGCATGGTGGAAGTGAAAAAAACCATGGTGCAATGTGTTTAGTGGGAGTGCATTGTACCAAGGTTCAAGTTGAATGTTGCATGGCGAGAATGGCACCTTACCAAGCTGCATGGTGCACAATCCATGATGTAAGTGCACCATACCATAGTGCATGGGAAATAGTGAATTGTGGAACCGTGGCATACTAATTTCAGCAATGAATAATTGTAGTAAACCGTAATAAGGTGAAAAGTGCGAGATGGACGGTTGAAAGGTACCATAGGAAAGTGTTGCATCCATAGTGGAAGTGCTCCGAGTCCGATTTGCATAGTACATAGTGCAAGGTGGAAGTGCACCATAACAAGGCCCACACTACATAGTGCAAGTGCACTATACCAAGCCGCACGGTGCATAGTGCATGGTGGAAGTGAAAAAAACCATGGTGCAATGTGTTTAGTGGGAGTGCATTGTACCAAGGTTCAAGTTGAATGTTGCATAGCGAGAATGGCACCTTACCAAGCCGCATGGTGCACAATCCATGATGGAAGTGCACCATACCATAGTGCATGGGAAATAGTGAATTGTGGAACCGTGGCATACTAATTTCAACAGTGAATAATTGTAGTAAACCGTAATAAGGTGAAAAGTGCGAGATGGACGGTTGAAAGGTACCATAGGAAAGTGTTGCATCCATAGTGGAAGTGCTCCAATCCGATTTGCATAGTACATAGTGCAAGGTGGAAGTGCACCATAACAAGGCCCACACTACATAGTGCAAGTGCACTATACCAAGCCGCACGGTGCATAGTGCATGGTGGAAGTGAAAAAAACCATGGTTCAATGTGTTTAGTGGGAGTGCATTGTACCAAGGTTCAAGTTGAATGTTGCATAGCAGAATGGCACCTTACCAATCTGCATGGTGCACAATCCATGATGGAAGTGCACCGTACCATAGTGCAAGGGAGATAGAGAATTGTGGAACCGTTGGATACTAATTTCAACGGTGAATGATTGTAGTAAACCGTAATAAGGTGAAAAGTGCGAGATGGACGGTTGAAAGGTACCATAGGAAAGTGTTGCATCCATAGTGGAAGTGCTCCGGTCCGATTTGCATAGTACATAGTGCAAGGTGGAAGTGCACCATAACAAGGCCCACACTACATAGTGCAATTGCACTATACCAAGCCGCACGGTGCATAGTGCATGGTGGAAGTGAAAAAAACCATGGTGCAATGTGTTTAGTGGGAGTGCATTGTACCAAGGTTCAAGTTGAATGTTGCATGGCGAAATGGCACCTTACCAAGCCGCATGGTGCACGATCCATGATGTAAGTGCACCATACCATAGTGCATGGGAAATAGTGAATTGTGGAACCGTGGCATACTAATTTCAGCAATGAATAATTGTAGTAAACCGTAATAAGGTGAAAAGTGCGAGATGGACGGTTGAAAGGTACCATAGGAAAGTGTTGCATCCATAGTGGAAGTGCTCCAATCCGATTTGCATAGTACATAGTGCAAGGTGGAAGTGCACCATAACAAGGCCCACACTACATAGTGCAAGTGCACTATACCAAGCTGCACGGTGCATAGTGCATGGTGGAAGTGAAAAAAACCATGGTTCAATGTGTTTAGTGGGAGTGCATTGTACCAAGGTTCAAGTTGAATGTTGCATAGCGAGAATGGCACCTTACCAATCTGCATGGTGCACAATCCATGATGGAAGTGCACCGTACCATAGTGCAAGGGAGATAGAGAATTGTGGAACCGTTGGATACTAATTTCAACGGTGAATGATTGTAGTAAACCGTAATAAGGTGAAAAGTGCGAGATGGACGGTTGAAAGGTACCATAGGAAAGTGTTGCATCCATAGTGGAAGTGCTCCGATCCGATTTGCATAGTACATAGTGCAAGGTGGAAGTGCACCATAACAAGGCCCACACTACATAGTGCAATTGCACTATACCAAGCCGCACGGTGCATAGTGCATGGTGGAAGTGAAAAAAACCATGGTGCAATGTGTTTAGTGGGAGTGCATTGTACCAAGGTTCAAGTTGAATGTTGCATGGCGAATGGCACCTTACCAAGCCGCATGGTGCACAATCCATGATGTAAGTGCACCATACCATAGTGCATGGGAAATAGTGAATTGTGGAACCGTGGCATACTAATTTCAGCAATGAATAATTGTAGTAAACCGTAATAAGGTGAAAAGTGCGAGATGGACGGTTGAAAGGTACCATAGGAAAGTGTTGCATCCATAGTGGAAGTGCTCCAATCCGATTTGCATAGTACATAGTGCAAGGTGGAAGTGCACCATAACAAGGCCCACACTACATAGTGCAAGTGCACTATACCAAGCCGCACGGTGCATAGTGCATGGTGGAAGTGAAAAAAACCATGGTTCAATGTGTTTAGTGGGAGTGCATTGTACCAAGGTTCAAGTTGAATGTTGCATAGCGAATGGCACCTTACCAATCTGCATGGTGCACAATCCATGATGGAAGTGCACCGTATCATAGTGCAAGGGAGATAGAGAATTGTGGAACCGTTGGATACTAATTTCAACAGTGAATGATTGTAGTAAACCGTAATAAGGTGAAAAGTGCGAGATGGACGGTTGAAAGGTACCATAGGAAAGTGTTGCATCCATAGTGGAAGTGCTCCGATCCGATTTGCATAGTACATAGTGCAAGGTGGAAGTGCACCATAACAAGGCCCACACTACATAGTGCAAGTGCACTATACCAAGCCGCACGGTGCATAGTGCATGGTGGAAGTGAAAAAAACCATGGTTCAATGTGTTTAGTGGGAGTGCATTGTACCAAGGTTCAAGTTGAATGTTGCATAGCGAATGGCACCTTACCAATCTGCATGGTGCACAATCCATGATGGAAGTGCACCGTACCATAGTGCATGGGAGATAGAGAATTGTGGAACCGTTGGATACTAATTTCAACAATGAATGATTGTAGTAAACCGTAATAAGGTGAAAAGTGCGAGATGGACGGTTGAAAGGTACCATAGGAAAGTGTTGCATCCATAGTGGAAGTGCTCCGGTCCGATTTGCATAGTACATAGTGCAAGGTGGAAGTGCACCATAACAAGGCCCACACTACATAGTGCAATTGCACTATACCAAGCCGCACGGTGCATAGTGCATGGTGGAAGTGAAAAAAACCATGGTGCAATGTGTTTAGTGGGAGTGCATTGTACCAAGGTTCAAGTTGAATGTTGCATGGCGAAATGGCACCTTACCAAGCTGCATGGTGCACAATCCATGATGTAAGTGCACCATACCATAGTGCATGGGAAATAGTGAATTGTGGAACCGTGGCATACTAATTTCAGCGGTGAATAATTGTAGTAAACCGTAATAAGGTGAAAAGTGCGAGATGGACGGTTGAAAGGTACCATAGGAAAGTGTTGCATCCATAGTGGAAGTGCTCCGATCCGATTTGCATAGTACATAGTGCAAGGTGGAAGTGCACCATAACAAGGCCCACACTACATAGTGCAAGTGCACTATACCAAGCCGCACGGTGCATAGTGCATGGTGGAAGTGAAAAAAACCATGGTTCAATGTGTTTAGTGGGAGTGCATTGTACCAAGGTTCAAGTTGAATGTTGCATAGCGAATGGCACCTTACCAATCTGCATGGTGCACAATCCATGATGGAAGTGCACCGTACCATAGTGCAAGGGAGATAGAGAATTGTGGAACCGTTGGATACTAATTTCAACGGTGAATGATTGTAGTAAACCGTAATAAGGTGAAAAGTGCGAGATGGACGGTTGAAAGGTACCATAGGAAAGTGTTGCATCCATAGTGGAAGTGCTCCGGTCCGATTTGCATAGTACATAGTGCAAGGTGGAAGTGCACCATAACAAGGCCCACACTACATAGTGCAATTGCACTATACCAAGCTGCACGGTGCATAGTGCATGGTGGAAGTGAAAAAAACCATGGTGCAATGTGTTTAGTGGGAGTGCATTGTACCAAGGTTCAAGTTGAATGTTGCATGGCGAGAATGGCACCTTACCAAGCTGCATGGTGCACAATCCATGATGTAAGTGCACCATACCATAGTGCATGGGAAATAGTGAATTGTGGAACCGTGGCATACTAATTTCAGCAATGAATAATTGTAGTAAACCGTAATAAGGTGAAAAGTGCGAGATGGACGGTTGAAAGGTACCATAGGAAAGTGTTGCATCCATAGTGGAAGTGCTCCGATCCGATTTGCATAGTACATAGTGCAAGGTGGAAGTGCACCATAACAAGGCCCACACTACATAGTGCAAGTGCACTATACCAAGCTGCACGGTGCATAGTGCATGGTGGAAGTGAAAAAAACCATGGTGCAATGTGTTTAGTGGGAGTGCATTGTACCAAGGTTCAAGTTGAATGTTGCATGGCGAGAATGGCACCTTACCAAGCCGCATGGTGCACAATCCATGATGTAAGTGCACCATACCATAGTGCATGGGAAATAGTGAATTGTGGAACCGTGGCATACTAATTTCAACGGTGAATAATTGTAGTAAACCGTAATAAGGTGAAAAGTGCGAGATGGACGGTTGAAAGGTACCATAGGAAAGTGTTGCATCCATAGTGGAAGTGCTCCAATCCGATTTGCATAGTACATAGTGCAAGGTGGAAGTGCACCATAACAAGGCCCACACTACATAGTGCAAGTGCACTATACCAAGCCGCACGGTGCATAGTGCATGGTGGAAGTGAAAAAAACCATGGTTCAATGTGTTTAGTGGGAGTGCATTGTACCAAGGTTCAAGTTGAATGTTGCATAGCGAATGGCACCTTACCAATCTGCATGGTGCACAATCCATGATGGAAGTGCACCGTACCATAGTGCATGGGAGATAGAGAATTGTGGAACCGTTGGATACTAATTTCAACGGTGAATGATTGTAGTAAACCGTAATAAGGTGAAAAGTGCGAGATGGACGGTTGAAAGGTACCATAGGAAAGTGTTGCATCCATAGTGGAAGTGCTCCAATCCGATTTGCATAGTACATAGTGCAAGGTGGAAGTGCACCATAACAAGGCCCACACTACATAGTGCAATTGCACTATACCAAGCGGCACGGTGCATAGTGCATGGTGGAAGTGAAAAAAACCATGGTGCAATGTGTTTAGTGGGAGTGCATTGTACCAAGGTTCAAGTTGAATGTTGCATGGCAGAATGGCACCTTACCAAGCTGCATGGTGCACAGTCCATGATGTAAGTGCACCATACCATAGTGCATGGGAAATAGTGAATTGTGGAACCGTGGCATACTAATTTCAGCAATGAATAATTGTAGTAAACCGTAATAAGGTGAAAAGTGCGAGATGGACGGTTGAAAGGTACCATAGGAAAGTGTTGCATCCATAGTGGAAGTGCTCCAGTCCGATTTGCATAGTACATAGTGCAAGGTGGAAGTGCACCATAACAAGGCCCACACTACATAGTGCAAGTGCACTATACCAAGCCGCACGGTGCATAGTGCATGGTGGAAGTGAAAAAAACCATGGTTCAATGTGTTTAGTGGGAGTGCATTGTACCAAGGTTCAAGTTGAATGTTGGATGGCAGAATGGCACCTTACCAAGCTGCATGGTGCACAGTCCATGATGTAAGTGCACCGTACCATAGTGCAAGGGAGATAGAGAATTGTGGAACCGTTGGATACTAATTTCAACAGTGAATGATTGTAGTAAACCGTAATAAGGTGAAAAGTGCGAGATGGACGGTTGAAAGGTACCATAGGAAAGTGTTGCATCCATAGTGGAAGTGCTCCGGTCCGATTTGCATAGTACATAGTGCAAGGTGGAAGTGCACCATAACAAGGCCCACACTACATAGTGCAATTGCACTATACCAAGCTGCACGGTGCATAGTGCATGGTGGAAGTGAAAAAAACCATGGTGCAATGTGTTTAGTGGGAGTGCATTGTACCAAGGTTCAAGTTGAATGTTGCATGGCGAATGGCACCTTACCAAGCCGCATGGTGCACAGTCCATGATGTAAGTGCACCATACCATAGTGCATGGGAAATAGTGAATTGTGGAACCGTGGCATACTAATTTCAGCAGTGAATAATTGTAGTAAACCGTAATAAGGTGAAAAGTGCGAGATGGACGGTTGAAAGGTACCATAGGAAAGTGTTGCATCCATAGTGGAAGTGCTCCGATCCGATTTGCATAGTACATAGTGCAAGGTGGAAGTGCACCATAACAAGGCCCACACTACATAGTGCAAGTGCACTATACCAAGCTGCACGGTGCATAGTGCATGGTGGAAGTGAAAAAAACCATGGTGCAATGTGTTTAGTGGGAGTGCATTGTACCAAGGTTCAAGTTGAATGTTGCATGGCGAATGGCACCTTACCAAGCTGCATGGTGCACAATCCATGATGGAAGTGCACCGTACCATAGTGCATGGGAGATAGTGAATTGTGGAACCGTGGCATACTAATTTCAACGGTGAATAATTGTAGTAAACCGTAATAAGGTGAAAAGTGCGAGATGGACGGTTGAAAGGTACCATAGGAAAGTGTTGCATCCATAGTGGAAGTGCTCAGTCCGATTTGCATAGTACATAGTGCAAGGTGGAAGTGCACCATAACAAGGCCCACACTACATAGTGCAAGTGCACTATACCAAGCTGCACGGTGCATAGTGCATGGTGGAAGTGAAAAAAACCATGGTTCAATGTGTTTAGTGGGAGTGCATTGTACCAAGGTTCAAGTTGAATGTTGCATGGCAGATGGCACCTTACCAAGCTGCATGGTGCACAGTCCATGATGGAAGTGCACCGTACCATAGTGCATGGGAGATAGAGAATTGTGGAACCGTTGCATACTAATTTCAACGGTGAATGATTGTAGTAAACCGTAATAAGGTGAAAAGTGCGAGATGGACGGTTGAAAGGTACCATAGGAAAGTGTTGCATCCATAGTGGAAGTGCTCCGGTCCGATTTGCATAGTACATAGTGCAAGGTGGAAGTGCACCATAACAAGGCCCACACTACATAGTGCAAGTGCACTATACCAAGCCGCACGGTGCATAGTGCATGGTGGAAGTGAAAAAAACCATGGTGCAATGTGTTTAGTGGGAGTGCATTGTACCAAGGTTCAAGTTGAATGTTGCATGGCGAATGGCACCTTACCAAGCCGCATGGTGCACGATCCATGATGTAAGTGCACCATACCATAGTGCATGGGAAATAGTGAATTGTGGAACCGTGGCATACTAATTTCAGCGGTGAATAATTGTAGTAAACCGTAATAAGGTGAAAAGTGCGAGATGGACGGTTGAAAGGTACCATAGGAAAGTGTTGCATCCATAGTGGAAGTGCTCCAATCCGATTTGCATAGTACATAGTGCAAGGTGGAAGTGCACCATAACAAGGCCCACACTACATAGTGCAAGTGCACTATACCAAGCCGCACGGTGCATAGTGCATGGTGGAAGTGAAAAAAACCATGGTGCAATGTGTTTAGTGGGAGTGCATTGTACCAAGGTTCAAGTTGAATGTTGCATGGCAGAATGGCACCTTACCAAGCTGCATGGTGCACAATCCATGATGGAAGTGCACCGTACCATAGTGCATGGGAGATAGAGAATTGTGGAACCGTTGCATACTAATTTCAACGGTGAATCATTGTAGTAAACCGTAATAAGGTGAAAAGTGCGAGATGGACGGTTGAAAGGTACCATAGGAAAGTGTTGCATCCATAGTGGAAGTGCTCCGGTCCGATTTGCATAGTACATAGTGCAAGGTGGAAGTGCACCATAACAAGGCCCACACTACATAGTGCAATTGCACTATACCAAGCTGCACGGTGCATAGTGCATGGTGGAAGTGAAAAAAACCATGGTGCAATGTGTTTAGTGGGAGTGCATTGTACCAAGGTTCAAGTTGAATGTTGCATGGCGAATGGCACCTTACCAAGCTGCATGGTGCACAATCCATGATGTAAGTGCACCATACCATAGTGCATGGGAAATAGTGAATTGTGGAACCGTGGCATACTAATTTCAACGGTGAATAATTGTAGTAAACCGTAATAAGGTGAAAAGTGCGAGATGGACGGTTGAAAGGTACCATAGGAAAGTGTTGCATCCATAGTGGAAGTGCTCCAATCCGATTTGCATAGTACATAGTGCAAGGTGGAAGTGCACCATAACAAGGCCCACACTACATAGTGCAAGTGCACTATACCAAGCTGCACGGTGCATAGTGCATGGTGGAAGTGAAAAAAACCATGGTGCAATGTGTTTAGTGGGAGTGCATTGTACCAAGGTTCAAGTTGAATGTTGCATGGCAGAATGGCACCTTACCAAGCTGCATGGTGCACAATCCATGATGTAAGTGCACCATACCATAGTGCATGGGAAATAGTGAATTGTGGAACCGTGGCATACTAATTTCAGCAATGAATAATTGTAGTAAACCGTAATAAGGTGAAAAGTGCGAGATGGACGGTTGAAAGGTACCATAGGAAAGTGTTGCATCCATAGTGGAAGTGCTCCGATCCGATTTGCATAGTACATAGTGCAAGGTGGAAGTGCACCATAACAAGGCCCACACTACATAGTGCAAGTGCACTATACCAAGCTGCACGGTGCATAGTGCATGGTGGAAGTGAAAAAAACCATGGTGCAATGTGTTTAGTGGGAGTGCATTGTACCAAGGTTCAAGTTGAATGTTGCATGGCGAATGGCACCTTACCAAGCTGCATGGTGCACAATCCATGATGGAAGTGCACCGTACCATAGTGCATGGGAGATAGAGAATTGTGGAACCGTTGCATACTAATTTCAACGGTGAATCATTGTAGTAAACCGTAATAAGGTGAAAAGTGCGAGATGGACGGTTGAAAGGTACCATAGGAAAGTGTTGCATCCATAGTGGAAGTGCTCCAGTCCGATTTGCATAGTACATAGTGCAAGGTGGAAGTGCACCATAACAAGGCCCACACTACATAGTGCAATTGCACTATACCAAGCTACACGGTGCATAGTGCATGGTGGAAGTGAAAAAAACCATGGTGCAATGTGTTTAGTGGGAGTGCATTGTACCAAGGTTCAAGTTGAATGT
The DNA here is from genome assembly GCA_030674075.2 of Linum usitatissimum. NCBI lineage: Eukaryota > Viridiplantae > Streptophyta > Magnoliopsida > Malpighiales > Linaceae > Linum > Linum usitatissimum. Next base: position 42,962 of record JAUJYP020000481.1, on the reverse strand, counting down.
TGCATGGCGAGAATGGCACCTTACCAAGCTGCATGGTGCACGATCCATGATGTAAGTGCACCATACCATAGTGCATGGGAAATAGTGAATTGTGGAACCGTGGCATACTAATTTCAGCGGTGAATAATTGTAGTAAACCGTAATAAGGTGAAAAGTGCGAGATGGACGGTTGAAAGGTACCATAGGAAAGTGTTGCATCCATAGTGGAAGTGCTCCGATCCGATTTGCATAGTACATAGTGCAAGGTGGAAGTGCACCATAACAAGGCCCACACTACATAGTGCAAGTGCACTATACCAAGCCGCACGGTGCATAGTGCATGGTGGAAGTGAAAAAAACCATGGTGCAATGTGTTTAGTGGGAGTGCATTGTACCAAGGTTCAAGTTGAATGTTGCATGGCGAGAATGGCACCTTACCAAGCTGCATGGTGCACAATCCATGATGGAAGTGCACCGTACCATAGTGCATGGGAGATAGTGAATTGTGGAACCGTGGCATACTAATTTCAACAGTGAATAATTGTAGTAAACCGTAATAAGGTGAAAAGTGCGAGATGGACGGTTGAAAGGTACCATAGGAAAGTGTTGCATCCATAGTGGAAGTGCTCCGGTCCGATTTGCATAGTACATAGTGCAAGGTGGAAGTGCACCATAACAAGGCCCACACTACATAGTGCAAGTGCACTATACCAAGCTGCACGGTGCATAGTGCATGGTGGAAGTGAAAAAAACCATGGTGCAATGTGTTTAGTGGGAGTGCATTGTACCAAGGTTCAAGTTGAATGTTGCATGGCAGAATGGCACCTTACCAAGCTGCATGGTGCACAATCCATGATGTAAGTGCACCATACCATAGTGCATGGGAAATAGTGAATTGTGGAACCGTGGCATACTAATTTCAGCAGTGAATAATTGTAGTAAACCGTAATAAGGTGAAAAGTGCGAGATGGACGGTTGAAAGGTACCATAGGAAAGTGTTGCATCCATAGTGGAAGTGCTCCAATCCGATTTGCATAGTACATAGTGCAAGGTGGAAGTGCACCATAACAAGGCCCACACTACATAGTGCAAGTGCACTATACCAAGCTGCACGGTGCATAGTGCATGGTGGAAGTGAAAAAAACCATGGTGCAATGTGTTTAGTGGGAGTGCATTGTACCAAGGTTCAAGTTGAATGTTGCATGGCGAGAATGGCACCTTACCAAGCTGCATGGTGCACAATCCATGATGGAAGTGCACCGTACCATAGTGCATGGGAGATAGAGAATTGTGGAACCGTTGGCATACTAATTTCAACGGTGAATAATTGTAGTAAACCGTAATAAGGTGAAAAGTGCGAGATGGACGGTTGAAAGGTACCATAGGAAAGTGTTGCATCCATAGTGGAAGTGCTCCGGTCCGATTTGCATAGTACATAGTGCAAGGTGGAAGTGCACCATAACAAGGCCCACACTACATAGTGCAAGTGCACTATACCAAGCTGCACGGTGCATAGTGCATGGTGGAAGTGAAAAAAACCATGGTGCAATGTGTTTAGTGGGAGTGCATTGTACCAAGGTTCAAGTTGAATGTTGCATGGCAGAATGGCACCTTACCAAGCTGCATGGTGCACAATCCATGATGGAAGTGCACCATACCATAGTGCATGGGAAATAGTGAATTGTGGAACCGTGGCATACTAATTTCAACGGTGAATAATTGTAGTAAACCGTAATAAGGTGAAAAGTGCGAGATGGACGGTTGAAAGGTACCATAGGAAAGTGTTGCATCCATAGTGGAAGTGCTCCGGTCCGATTTGCATAGTACATAGTGCAAGGTGGAAGTGCACCATAACAAGGCCCACACTACATAGTGCAAGTGCACTATACCAAGCTACACGGTGCATAGTGCATGGTGGAAGTGAAAAAAACCATGGTGCAATGTGTTTAGTGGGAGTGCATTGTACCAAGGTTCAAGTTGAATGTTGCATGGCGAGATGGCACCTTACCAAGGTGCATGGTGCACAGTCCATGATGTAAGTGCACCATACCATAGTGCATGGGAAATAGTGAATTGTGGAACCGTGGCATACTAATTTCAACAGTGAATCATTGTAGTAAACCGTAATAAGGTGAAAAGTGCGAGATGGACGGTTGAAAGGTACCATAGGAAAGTGTTGCATCCATAGTGGAAGTGCTCCGATCCGATTTGCATAGTACATAGTGCAAGGTGGAAGTGCACCATAACAAGGCCCACACTACATAGTGCAAGTGCACTATACCAAGCCGCACGGTGCATAGTGCATGGTGGAAGTGAAAAAAACCATGGTGCAATGTGTTTAGTGGGAGTGCATTGTACCAAGGTTCAAGTTGAATGTTGCATGGCAGAATGGCACCTTACCAAGCTGCATGGTGCACAGTCCATGATGGAAGTGCACCATACCATAGTGCATGGGAGATAGTGAATTGTGGAACCGTGGCATACTAATTTCAGCGGTGAATAATTGTAGTAAACCGTAATAAGGTGAAAAGTGCGAGATGGACGGTTGAAAGGTACCATAGGAAAGTGTTGCATCCATAGTGGAAGTGCTCCAATCCGATTTGCATAGTACATAGTGCAAGGTGGAAGTGCACCATAACAAGGCCCACACTACATAGTGCAAGTGCACTATACCAAGCTGCACGGTGCATAGTGCATGGTGGAAGTGAAAAAAACCATGGTGCAATGTGTTTAGTGGGAGTGCATTGTACCAAGGTTCAAGTTGAATGTTGCATGGCAGAATGGCACCTTACCAAGCTGCATGGTGCACGATCCATGATGTAAGTGCACCATACCATAGTGCATGGGAAATAGTGAATTGTGGAACCGTGGCATACTAATTTCAGCAATGAATAATTGTAGTAAACCGTAATAAGGTGAAAAGTGCGAGATGGACGGTTGAAAGGTACCATAGGAAAGTGTTGCATCCATAGTGGAAGTGCTCCAATCCGATTTGCATAGTACATAGTGCAAGGTGGAAGTGCACCATAACAAGGCCCACACTACATAGTGCAAGTGCACTATACCAAGCTGCACGGTGCATAGTGCATGGTGGAAGTGAAAAAAACCATGGTGCAATGTGTTTAGTGGGAGTGCATTGTACCAAGGTTCAAGTTGAATGTTGCATGGCGAGAATGGCACCTTACCAAGCTGCATGGTGCACAATCCATGATGGAAGTGCACCGTACCATAGTGCATGGGAGATAGAGAATTGTGGAACCGTTGCATACTAATTTCAACAATGAATAATTGTAGTAAACCGTAATAAGGTGAAAAGTGCGAGATGGACGGTTGAAAGGTACCATAGGAAAGTGTTGCATCCATAGTGGAAGTGCTCCGGTCCGATTTGCATAGTACATAGTGCAAGGTGGAAGTGCACCATAACAAGGCCCACACTACATAGTGCAATTGCACTATACCAAGCTGCACGGTGCATAGTGCATGGTGGAAGTGAAAAAAACCATGGTGCAATGTGTTTAGTGGGAGTGCATTGTACCAAGGTTCAAGTTGAATGTTGCATGGCAGAATGGCACCTTACCAAGCGGCATGGTGCACAATCCATGATGTAAGTGCACCATACCATAGTGCATGGGAAATAGTGAATTGTGGAACCGTGGCATACTAATTTCAGCGGTGAATAATTGTAGTAAACCGTAATAAGGTGAAAAGTGCGAGATGGACGGTTGAAAGGTACCATAGGAAAGTGTTGCATCCATAGTGGAAGTGCTCCGATCCGATTTGCATAGTACATAGTGCAAGGTGGAAGTGCACCATAACAAGGCCCACACTACATAGTGCAAGTGCACTATACCAAGCCGCACGGTGCATAGTGCATGGTGGAAGTGAAAAAAACCATGGTGCAATGTGTTTAGTGGGAGTGCATTGTACCAAGGTTCAAGTTGAATGTTGCATGGCAGAATGGCACCTTACCAAGCTGCATGGTGCACAATCCATGATGGAAGTGCACCGTACCATAGTGCATGGGAGATAGAGAATTGTGGAACCGTTGCATACTAATTTCAACGGTGAATCATTGTAGTAAACCGTAATAAGGTGAAAAGTGCGAGATGGACGGTTGAAAGGTACCATAGGAAAGTGTTGCATCCATAGTGGAAGTGCTCCGATCCGATTTGCATAGTACATAGTGCAAGGTGGAAGTGCACCATAACAAGGCCCACACTACATAGTGCAATTGCACTATACCAAGCTGCACGGTGCATAGTGCATGGTGGAAGTGAAAAAAACCATGGTGCAATGTGTTTAGTGGGAGTGCATTGTACCAAGGTTCAAGTTGAATGTTGCATGGCGAATGGCACCTTACCAAGCCGCATGGTGCACAATCCATGATGTAAGTGCACCATACCATAGTGCATGGGAAATAGTGAATTGTGGAACCGTGGCATACTAATTTCAGCGGTGAATAATTGTAGTAAACCGTAATAAGGTGAAAAGTGCGAGATGGACGGTTGAAAGGTACCATAGGAAAGTGTTGCATCCATAGTGGAAGTGCTCCAATCCGATTTGCATAGTACATAGTGCAAGGTGGAAGTGCACCATAACAAGGCCCACACTACATAGTGCAAGTGCACTATACCAAGCCGCACGGTGCATAGTGCATGGTGGAAGTGAAAAAAACCATGGTGCAATGTGTTTAGTGGGAGTGCATTGTACCAAGGTTCAAGTTGAATGTTGCATGGCGAATGGCACCTTACCAAGCCGCATGGTGCACAATCCATGATGGAAGTGCACCATACCATAGTGCATGGGAAATAGTGAATTGTGGAACCGTGGCATACTAATTTCAACGGTGAATAATTGTAGTAAACCGTAATAAGGTGAAAAGTGCGAGATGGACGGTTGAAAGGTACCATAGGAAAGTGTTGCATCCATAGTGGAAGTGCTCCGATCCGATTTGCATAGTACATAGTGCAAGGTGGAAGTGCACCATAACAAGGCCCACACTACATAGTGCAAGTGCACTATACCAAGCTACACGGTGCATAGTGCATGGTGGAAGTGAAAAAAACCATGGTGCAATGTGTTTAGTGGGAGTGCATTGTACCAAGGTTCAAGTTGAATGTTGCATGGCAGAATGGCACCTTACCAAGCTGCATGGTGCACGATCCATGATGGAAGTGCACCATACCATAGTGCATGGGAAATAGTGAATTGTGGAACCGTGGCATACTAATTTCAACGGTGAATAATTGTAGTAAACCGTAATAAGGTGAAAAGTGCGAGATGGACGGTTGAAAGGTACCATAGGAAAGTGTTGCATCCATAGTGGAAGTGCTCCAGTCCGATTTGCATAGTACATAGTGCAAGGTGGAAGTGCACCATAACAAGGCCCACACTACATAGTGCAAGTGCACTATACCAAGCCGCACGGTGCATAGTGCATGGTGGAAGTGAAAAAAACCATGGTGCAATGTGTTTAGTGGGAGTGCATTGTACCAAGGTTCAAGTTGAATGTTGCATGGCGAGAATGGCACCTTACCAAGCTGCATGGTGCACAATCCATGATGGAAGTGCACCATACCATAGTGCATGGGAAATAGTGAATTGTGGAACCGTGGCATACTAATTTCAACGGTGAATAATTGTAGTAAACCGTAATAAGGTGAAAAGTGCGAGATGGACGGTTGAAAGGTACCATAGGAAAGTGTTGCATCCATAGTGGAAGTGCTCCGATCCGATTTGCATAGTACATAGTGCAAGGTGGAAGTGCACCATAACAAGGCCCACACTACATAGTGCAAGTGCACTATACCAAGCCGCACGGTGCATAGTGCATGGTGGAAGTGAAAAAAACCATGGTGCAATGTGTTTAGTGGGAGTGCATTGTACCAAGGTTCAAGTTGAATGTTGCATGGCGAATGGCACCTTACCAAGCTGCATGGTGCACAATCCATGATGGAAGTGCACCATACCATAGTGCATGGGAGATAGTGAATTGTGGAACCGTGGCATACTAATTTCAACGGTGAATAATTGTAGTAAACCGTAATAAGGTGAAAAGTGCGAGATGGACGGTTGAAAGGTACCATAGGAAAGTGTTGCATCCATAGTGGAAGTGCTCCGATCCGATTTGCATAGTACATAGTGCAAGGTGGAAGTGCACCATAACAAGGCCCACACTACATAGTGCAAGTGCACTATACCAAGCTGCACGGTGCATAGTGCATGGTGGAAGTGAAAAAAACCATGGTGCAATGTGTTTAGTGGGAGTGCATTGTACCAAGGTTCAAGTTGAATGTTGCATGGCGAGAATGGCACCTTACCAAGCTGCATGGTGCACAATCCATGATGGAAGTGCACCATACCATAGTGCATGGGAAATAGTGAATTGTGGAACCGTGGCATACTAATTTCAACGGTGAATAATTGTAGTAAACCGTAATAAGGTGAAAAGTGCGAGATGGACGGTTGAAAGGTACCATAGGAAAGTGTTGCATCCATAGTGGAAGTGCTCCGATCCGATTTGCATAGTACATAGTGCAAGGTGGAAGTGCACCATAACAAGGCCCACACTACATAGTGCAAGTGCACTATACCAAGCTGCACGGTGCATAGTGCATGGTGGAAGTGAAAAAAACCATGGTGCAATGTGTTTAGTGGGAGTGCATTGTACCAAGGTTCAAGTTGAATGTTGCATGGCGAGAATGGCACCTTACCAAGCTGCATGGTGCACAATCCATGATGGAAGTGCACCGTACCATAGTGCATGGGAGATAGTGAATTGTGGAACCGTTGCATACTAATTTCAACGGTGAATAATTGTAGTAAACCGTAATAAGGTGAAAAGTGCGAGATGGACGGTTGAAAGGTACCATAGGAAAGTGTTGCATCCATAGTGGAAGTGCTCCGATCCGATTTGCATAGTACATAGTGCAAGGTGGAAGTGCACCATAACAAGGCCCACACTACATAGTGCAAGTGCACTATACCAAGCTGCACGGTGCATAGTGCATGGTGGAAGTGAAAAAAACCATGGTGCAATGTGTTTAGTGGGAGTGCATTGTACCAAGGTTCAAGTTGAATGTTGCATGGCGAGAATGGCACCTTACCAAGCTGCATGGTGCACAATCCATGATGGAAGTGCACCATACCATAGTGCATGGGAAATAGTGAATTGTGGAACCGTGGCATACTAATTTCAACGGTGAATAATTGTAGTAAACCGTAATAAGGTGAAAAGTGCGAGATGGACGGTTGAAAGGTACCATAGGAAAGTGTTGCATCCATAGTGGAAGTGCTCCGGTCCGATTTGCATAGTACATAGTGCAAGGTGGAAGTGCACCATAACAAGGCCCACACTACATAGTGCAAGTGCACTATACCAAGCTGCACGGTGCATAGTGCATGGTGGAAGTGAAAAAAACCATGGTGCAATGTGTTTAGTGGGAGTGCATTGTACCAAGGTTCAAGTTGAATGTTGCATGGCTAAATGGCACCTTACCAAGCTGCATGGTGCACAATCCATGATGGAAGTGCACCATACCATAGTGCATGGGAAATAGTGAATTGTGGAACCGTGGCATACTAATTTCAACGGTGAATAATTGTAGTAAACCGTAATAAGGTGAAAAGTGCGAGATGGACGGTTGAAAGGTACCATAGGAAAGTGTTGCATCCATAGTGGAAGTGCTCCGGTCCGATTTGCATAGTACATAGTGCAAGGTGGAAGTGCACCATAACAAGGCCCACACTACATAGTGCAAGTGCACTATACCAAGCTGCACGGTGCATAGTGCATGGTGGAAGTGAAAAAAACCATGGTGCAATGTGTTTAGTGGGAGTGCATTGTACCAAGGTTCAAGTTGAATGTTGCATGGCGAGAATGGCACCTTACCAAGCTGCATGGTGCACAATCCATGATGGAAGTGCACCATACCATAGTGCATGGGAAATAGTGAATTGTGGAACCGTGGCATACTAATTTCAACGGTGAATAATTGTAGTAAACCGTAATAAGGTGAAAAGTGCGAGATGGACGGTTGAAAGGTACCATAGGAAAGTGTTGCATCCATAGTGGAAGTGCTCCGATCCGATTTGCATAGTACATAGTGCAAGGTGGAAGTGCACCATAACAAGGCCCACACTACATAGTGCAATTGCACTATACCAAGCTACACGGTGCATAGTGCATGGTGGAAGTGAAAAAAACCATGGTGCAATGTGTTTAGTGGGAGTGCATTGTACCAAGGTTCAAGTTGAATGTTGCATGGCGAGAATGGCACCTTACCAAGCTGCATGGTGCACGATCCATGATGGAAGTGCACCATACCATAGTGCATGGGAAATAGTGAATTGTGGAACCGTGGCATACTAATTTCAGCGGTGAATAATTGTAGTAAACCGTAATAAGGTGAAAAGTGCGAGATGGACGGTTGAAAGGTACCATAGGAAAGTGTTGCATCCATAGTGGAAGTGCTCCGATCCGATTTGCATAGTACATAGTGCAAGGTGGAAGTGCACCATAACAAGGCCCACACTACATAGTGCAAGTGCACTATACCAAGCTGCACGGTGCATAGTGCATGGTGGAAGTGAAAAAAACCATGGTGCAATGTGTTTAGTGGGAGTGCATTGTACCAAGGTTCAAGTTGAATGTTGCATGGCAGAATGGCACCTTACCAAGCTGCATGGTGCACAATCCATGATGGAAGTGCACCGTACCATAGTGCATGGGAGATAGTGAATTGTGGAACCGTTGCATACTAATTTCAACGGTGAATCATTGTAGTAAACCGTAATAAGGTGAAAAGTGCGAGATGGACGGTTGAAAGGTACCATAGGAAAGTGTTGCATCCATAGTGGAAGTGCTCCAGTCCGATTTGCATAGTACATAGTGCAAGGTGGAAGTGCACCATAACAAGGCCCACACTACATAGTGCAAGTGCACTATACCAAGCTGCACGGTGCATAGTGCATGGTGGAAGTGAAAAAAACCATGGTGCAATGTGTTTAGTGGGAGTGCATTGTACCAAGGTTCAAGTTGAATGTTGCATGGCAGAATGGCACCTTACCAAGCTGCATGGTGCACAATCCATGATGGAAGTGCACCATACCATAGTGCATGGGAAATAGTGAATTGTGGAACCGTGGCATACTAATTTCAACGGTGAATAATTGTAGTAAACCGTAATAAGGTGAAAAGTGCGAGATGGACGGTTGAAAGGTACCATAGGAAAGTGTTGCATCCATAGTGGAAGTGCTCCGGTCCGATTTGCATAGTACATAGTGCAAGGTGGAAGTGCACCATAACAAGGCCCACACTACATAGTGCAAGTGCACTATACCAAGCTGCACGGTGCATAGTGCATGGTGGAAGTGAAAAAAACCATGGTGCAATGTGTTTAGTGGGAGTGCATTGTACCAAGGTTCAAGTTGAATGTTGCATGGCGAATGGCACCTTACCAAGCTGCATGGTGCACAATCCATGATGGAAGTGCACCATACCATAGTGCATGGGAAATAGTGAATTGTGGAACCGTGGCATACTAATTTCAACGGTGAATAATTGTAGTAAACCGTAATAAGGTGAAAAGTGCGAGATGGACGGTTGAAAGGTACCATAGGAAAGTGTTGCATCCATAGTGGAAGTGCTCCGGTCCGATTTGCATAGTACATAGTGCAAGGTGGAAGTGCACCATAACAAGGCCCACACTACATAGTGCAAGTGCACTATACCAAGCTGCACGGTGCATAGTGCATGGTGGAAGTGAAAAAAACCATGGTGCAATGTGTTTAGTGGGAGTGCATTGTACCAAGGTTCAAGTTGAATGTTGCATGGCGAGAATGGCACCTTACCAAGCTGCATGGTGCACAATCCATGATGGAAGTGCACCATACCATAGTGCATGGGAAATAGTGAATTGTGGAACCGTGGCATACTAATTTCAACGGTGAATAATTGTAGTAAACCGTAATAAGGTGAAAAGTGCGAGATGGACGGTTGAAAGGTACCATAGGAAAGTGTTGCATCCATAGTGGAAGTGCTCCGGTCCGATTTGCATAGTACATAGTGCAAGGTGGAAGTGCACCATAACAAGGCCCACACTACATAGTGCAAGTGCACTATACCAAGCTGCACGGTGCATAGTGCATGGTGGAAGTGAAAAAAACCATGGTGCAATGTGTTTAGTGGGAGTGCATTGTACCAAGGTTCAAGTTGAATGTTGCATGGCGAGAATGGCACCTTACCAAGCTGCATGGTGCACAATCCATGATGGAAGTGCACCGTACCATAGTGCATGGGAAATAGTGAATTGTGGAACCGTGGCATACTAATTTCAACGGTGAATAATTGTAGTAAACCGTAATAAGGTGAAAAGTGCGAGATGGACGGTTGAAAGGTACCATAGGAAAGTGTTGCATCCATAGTGGAAGTGCTCCAATCCGATTTGCATAGTACATAGTGCAAGGTGGAAGTGCACCATAACAAGGCCCACACTACATAGTGCAAGTGCACTATACCAAGCTACACGGTGCATAGTGCATGGTGGAAGTGAAAAAAACCATGGTGCAATGTGTTTAGTGGGAGTGCATTGTACCAAGGTTCAAGTTGAATGTTGCATGGCTAGAATGGCACCTTACCAAGCTGCATGGTGCACAGTCCATGATGGAAGTGCACCATACCATAGTGCATGGGAAATAGTGAATTGTGGAACCGTGGCATACTAATTTCAGCAGTGAATAATTGTAGTAAACCGTAATAAGGTGAAAAGTGCGAGATGGACGGTTGAAAGGTACCATAGGAAAGTGTTGCATCCATAGTGGAAGTGCTCCGATCCGATTTGCATAGTACATAGTGCAAGGTGGAAGTGCACCATAACAAGGCCCACACTACATAGTGCAAGTGCACTATACCAAGCTGCACGGTGCATAGTGCATGGTGGAAGTGAAAAAAACCATGGTGCAATGTGTTTAGTGGGAGTGCATTGTACCAAGGTTCAAGTTGAATGTTGCATGGCGAGAATGGCACCTTACCAAGCTGCATGGTGCACAATCCATGATGGAAGTGCACCGTACCATAGTGCATGGGAGATAGTGAATTGTGGAACCGTTGCATACTAATTTCAACGGTGAATCATTGTAGTAAACCGTAATAAGGTGAAAAGTGCGAGATGGACGGTTGAAAGGTACCATAGGAAAGTGTTGCATCCATAGTGGAAGTGCTCCGGTCCGATTTGCATAGTACATAGTGCAAGGTGGAAGTGCACCATAACAAGGCCCACACTACATAGTGCAATTGCACTATACCAAGCTGCACGGTGCATAGTGCATGGTGGAAGTGAAAAAAACCATGGTGCAATGTGTTTAGTGGGAGTGCATTGTACCAAGGTTCAAGTTGAATGTTGCATGGCAGAATGGCACCTTACCAAGCTGCATGGTGCACAATCCATGATGGAAGTGCACCATACCATAGTGCATGGGAAATAGTGAATTGTGGAACCGTGGCATACTAATTTCAACAGTGAATAATTGTAGTAAACCGTAATAAGGTGAAAAGTGCGAGATGGACGGTTGAAAGGTACCATAGGAAAGTGTTGCATCCATAGTGGAAGTGCTCCGATCCGATTTGCATAGTACATAGTGCAAGGTGGAAGTGCACCATAACAAGGCCCACACTACATAGTGCAAGTGCACTATACCAAGCTGCACGGTGCATAGTGCATGGTGGAAGTGAAAAAAACCATGGTGCAATGTGTTTAGTGGGAGTGCATTGTACCAAGGTTCAAGTTGAATGTTGCATGCTAGAATGGCACCTTACCAAGCTGCATGGTGCACAGTCCATGATGGAAGTGCACCATACCATAGTGCATGGGAAATAGTGAATTGTGGAACCGTGGCATACTAATTTCAGCGGTGAATAATTGTAGTAAACCGTAATAAGGTGAAAAGTGCGAGATGGACGGTTGAAAGGTACCATAGGAAAGTGTTGCATCCATAGTAGAAGTGCTCAGTCCGATTTGCATAGTACATAGTGCAAGGTGGAAGTGCACCATAACAAGGCCCACACTACATAGTGCAAGTGCACTATACCAAGCTGCACGGTGCATAGTGCATGGTGGAAGTGAAAAAAACCATGGTGCAATGTGTTTAGTGGGAGTGCATTGTACCAAGGTTCAAGTTGAATGTTGCATGGCGAGAATGGCACCTTACCAAGCTGCATGGTGCACAATCCATGATGGAAGTGCACCATACCATAGTGCATGGGAAATAGTGAATTGTGGAACCGTGGCATACTAATTTCAACGGTGAATCATTGTAGTAAACCGTAATAAGGTGAAAAGTGCGAGATGGACGGTTGAAAGGTACCATAGGAAAGTGTTGCATCCATAGTGGAAGTGCTCCGTCCGATTTGCATAGTACATAGTGCAAGGTGGAAGTGCACCATAACAAGGCCCACACTACATAGTGCAAGTGCACTATACCAAGCTACACGGTGCATAGTGCATGGTGGAAGTGAAAAAAACCATGGTGCAATGTGTTTAGTGGGAGTGCATTGTACCAAGGTTCAAGTTGAATGTTGCATGGCTAGAATGGCACCTTACCAAGCTGCATGGTGCACAGTCCATGATGGAAATGCACCATACCATAGTGCATGGGAAATAGTGAATTTTTGAACCGTGGCATACTAATTTCAGCGGTGAATAATTGTAGTAAACCGTAATAAGGTGAAAAGTGCGAGATGGACGGTTGAAAGGTACCATAGGAAAGTGTTGCATCCATAGTGGAAGTGCTCCGATCCGATTTGCATAGTACATAGTGCAAGGTGGAAGTGCACCATAACAAGGCCCACACTACATAGTGCAAGTGCACTATACCAAGCTGCACGGTGCATAGTGCATGGTGGAAGTGAAAAAAACCATGGTGCAATGTGTTTAGTGGGAGTGCATTGTACCAAGGTTCAAGTTGAATGTTGCATGGCGAGAATGGCACCTTACCAAGCTGCATGGTGCACGATCCATGATGGAAGTGCACCATACCATAGTGCATGGGAAATAGTGAATTGTGGAACCGTGGCATACTAATTTCAACGGTGAATAATTGTAGTAAACCGTAATAAGGTGAAAAGTGCGAGATGGACGGTTGAAAGGTACCATAGGAAAGTGTTGCATCCATAGTGGAAGTGCTCCGGTCCGATTTGCATAGTACATAGTGCAAGGTGGAAGTGCACCATAACAAGGCCCACACTACATAGTGCAAGTGCACTATACCAAGCTGCACGGTGCATAGTGCATGGTGGAAGTGAAAAAAACCATGGTGCAATGTGTTTAGTGGGAGTGCATTGTACCAAGGTTCAAGTTGAATGTTGCATGGCGAGAATGGCACCTTACCAAGCTGCATGGTGCACAATCCATGATGGAAGTGCACCATACCATAGTGCATGGGAAATAGTGAATTGTGGAACCGTGGCATACTAATTTCAACGGTGAATAATTGTAGTAAACCGTAATAAGGTGAAAAGTGCGAGATGGACGGTTGAAAGGTACCATAGGAAAGTGTTGCATCCATAGTGGAAGTGCTCCGGTCCGATTTGCATAGTACATAGTGCAAGGTGGAAGTGCACCATAACAAGGCCCACACTACATAGTGCAAGTGCACTATACCAAGCTGCACGGTGCATAGTGCATGGTGGAAGTGAAAAAAACCATGGTGCAATGTGTTTAGTGGGAGTGCATTGTACCAAGGTTCAAGTTGAATGTTGCATGGCGAGAATGGCACCTTACCAAGCTGCATGGTGCACAATCCATGATGGAAGTGCACCATACCATAGTGCATGGGAAATAGTGAATTGTGGAACCGTGGCATACTAATTTCAACGGTGAATAATTGTAGTAAACCGTAATAAGGTGAAAAGTGCGAGATGGACGGTTGAAAGGTACCATAGGAAAGTGTTGCATCCATAGTGGAAGTGCTCCGATCCGATTTGCATAGTACATAGTGCAAGGTGGAAGTGCACCATAACAAGGCCCACACTACATAGTGCAAGTGCACTATACCAAGCTGCACGGTGCATAGTGCATGGTGGAAGTGAAAAAAACCATGGTGCAATGTGTTTAGTGGGAGTGCATTGTACCAAGGTTCAAGTTGAATGTTGCATGGCGAATGGCACCTTACCAAGCTGCATGGTGCACAATCCATGATGGAAGTGCACCATACCATAGTGCATGGGAAATAGTGAATTGTGGAACCGTGGCATACTAATTTCAGCGGTGAATAATTGTAGTAAACCGTAATAAGGTGAAAAGTGCGAGATGGACGGTTGAAAGGTACCATAGGAAAGTGTTGCATCCATAGTAGAAGTGCTCAGTCCGATTTGCATAGTACATAGTGCAAGGTGGAAGTGCACCATAACAAGGCCCACACTACATAGTGCAAGTGCACTATACCAAGCTACACGGTGCATAGTGCATGGTGGAAGTGAAAAAAACCATGGTGCAATGTGTTTAGTGGGAGTGCATTGTACCAAGGTTCAAGTTGAATGTTGCATGGCTAGAATGGCACCTTACCAAGCTGCATGGTGCACGATCCATGATGGAAGTGCACCATACCATAGTGCATGGGAAATAGTGAATTTTTGAACCGTGGCATACTAATTTCAGCGGTGAATAATTGTAGTAAACCGTAATAAGGTGAAAAGTGCGAGATGGACGGTTGAAAGGTACCATAGGAAAGTGTTGCATCCATAGTGGAAGTGCTCCGGTCCGATTTGCATAGTACATAGTGCAAGGTGGAAGTGCACCATAACAAGGCCCACACTACATAGTGCAAGTGCACTATACCAAGTACACGGTGCATAGTGCATGGTGGAAGTGAAAAAAACCATGGTGCAATGTGTTTAGTGGGAGTGCATTGTACCAAGGTTCAAGTTGAATGTTGCATGGCGAGAATGGCACCTTACCAAGCTGCATGGTGCACAATCCATGATGGAAGTGCACCGTACCATAGTGCATGGGAGATAGAGAATTGTGGAACCGTTGCATACTAATTTCAACGGTGAATCATTGTAGTAAACCGTAATAAGGTGAAAAGTGCGAGATGGACGGTTGAAAGGTACCATAGGAAAGTGTTGCATCCATAGTGGAAGTGCTCCGGTCCGATTTGCATAGTACATAGTGCAAGGTGGAAGTGCACCATAACAAGGCCCACACTACATAGTGCAATTGCACTATACCAAGCTGCACGGTGCATAGTGCATGGTGGAAGTGAAAAAAACCATGGTGCAATGTGTTTAGTGGGAGTGCATTGTACCAAGGTTCAAGTTGAATGTTGCATGGCTAGAATGGCACCTTACCAAGCTGCATGGTGCACGATCCATGATGGAAGTGCACCATACCATAGTGCATGGGAAATAGTGAATTGTGGAACCGTGGCATACTAATTTCAGCGGTGAATAATTGTAGTAAACCGTAATAAGGTGAAAAGTGCGAGATGGACGGTTGAAAGGTACCATAGGAAAGTGTTGCATCCATAGTGGAAGTGCTCCGGTCCGATTTGCATAGTACATAGTGCAAGGTGGAAGTGCACCATAACAAGGCCCACACTACATAGTGCAAGTGCACTATACCAAGCTGCACGGTGCATAGTGCATGGTGGAAGTGAAAAAAACCATGGTGCAATGTGTTTAGTGGGAGTGCATTGTACCAAGGTTCAAGTTGAATGTTGCATGGCGAGAATGGCACCTTACCAAGCTGCATGGTGCACAATCCATGATGGAAGTGCACCATACCATAGTGCATGGGAAATAGTGAATTGTGGAACCGTGGCATACTAATTTCAACGGTGAATCAATTTGTAGTAAACCGTAATAAGGTGAAAAGTGCGAGATGGACGGTTGAAAGGTACCATAGGAAAGTGTTGCATCCATAGTGGAAGTGCTCCGATCCGATTTGCATAGTACATAGTGCAAGGTGGAAGTGCACCATAACAAGGCCCACACTACATAGTGCAAGTGCACTATACCAAGCTACACGGTGCATAGTGCATGGTGGAAGTGAAAAAAACCATGGTGCAATGTGTTTAGTGGGAGTGCATTGTACCAAGGTTCAAGTTGAATGTTGCATGGCGAATGGCACCTTACCAAGCTGCATGGTGCACAATCCATGATGGAAGTGCACCATACCATAGTGCATGGGAAATAGTGAATTTTTGAACCGTGGCATACTAATTTCAGCGGTGAATAATTGTAGTAAACCGTAATAAGGTGAAAAGTGCGAGATGGACGGTTGAAAGGTACCATAGGAAAGTGTTGCATCCATAGTGGAAGTGCTCCAATCCGATTTGCATAGTACATAGTGCAAGGTGGAAGTGCACCATAACAAGGCCCACACTACATAGTGCAAGTGCACTATACCAAGCTGCACGGTGCATAGTGCATGGTGGAAGTGAAAAAAACCATGGTGCAATGTGTTTAGTGGGAGTGCATTGTACCAAGGTTCAAGTTGAATGTTGCATGGCGAATGGCACCTTACCAAGCTGCATGGTGCACAATCCATGATGGAAGTGCACCATACCATAGTGCATGGGAAATAGTGAATTGTGGAACCGTGGCATACTAATTTCAACGGTGAATCATTGTAGTAAACCGTAATAAGGTGAAAAGTGCGAGATGGACGGTTGAAAGGTACCATAGGAAAGTGTTGCATCCATAGTGGAAGTGCTCCGATCCGATTTGCATAGTACATAGTGCAAGGTGGAAGTGCACCATAACAAGGCCCACACTACATAGTGCAATTGCACTATACCAAGCTACACGGTGCATAGTGCATGGTGGAAGTGAAAAAAACCATGGTGCAATGTGTTTAGTGGGAGTGCATTGTACCAAGGTTCAAGTTGAATGTTGCATGCTAGAATGGCACCTTACCAAGCTGCATGGTGCACAGTCCATGATGGAAGTGCACCATACCATAGTGCATGGGAAATATTGAATTGTGGAACCGTGGCATACTAATTTCAGCGGTGAATAATTGTAGTAAACCGTAATAAGGTGAAAAGTGCGAGATGGACGGTTGAAAGGTACCATAGGAAAGTGTTGCATCCATAGTGGAAGTGCTCCGGTCCGATTTGCATAGTACATAGTGCAAGGTGGAAGTGCACCATAACAAGGCCCACACTACATAGTGCAAGTGCACTATACCAAGCTGCACGGTGCATAGTGCATGGTGGAAGTGAAAAAAACCATGGTGCAATGTGTTTAGTGGGAGTGCATTGTACCAAGGTTCAAGTTGAATGTTGCATGGCGAAATGGCACCTTACCAAGCTGCATGGTGCACAATCCATGATGGAAGTGCACCATACCATAGTGCATGGGAAATAGTGAATTGTGGAACCGTGGCATACTAATTTCAACGGTGAATCATTGTAGTAAACCGTAATAAGGTGAAAAGTGCGAGATGGACGGTTGAAAGGTACCATAGGAAAGTGTTGCATCCATAGTGGAAGTGCTCCGATCCGATTTGCATAGTACATAGTGCAAGGTGGAAGTGCACCATAACAAGGCCCACACTACATAGTGCAAGTGCACTATACCAAGCTACACGGTGCATAGTGCATGGTGGAAGTGAAAAAAACCATGGTGCAATGTGTTTAGTGGGAGTGCATTGTACCAAGGTTCAAGTTGAATGTTGCATGGCAGAATGGCACCTTACCAAGCTGCATGGTGCACAATCCATGATGGAAGTGCACCATACCATAGTGCATGGGAAATAGTGAATTGTGGAACCGTGGCATACTAATTTCAGCGGTGAATAATTGTAGTAAACCGTAATAAGGTGAAAAGTGCGAGATGGACGGTTGAAAGGTACCATAGGAAAGTGTTGCATCCATAGTGGAAGTGCTCCGGTCCGATTTGCATAGTACATAGTGCAAGGTGGAAGTGCACCATAACAAGGCCCACACTACATAGTGCAAGTGCACTATACCAAGCTGCACGGTGCATAGTGCATGGTGGAAGTGAAAAAAACCATGGTGCAATGTGTTTAGTGGGAGTGCATTGTACCAAGGTTCAAGTTGAATGTTGCATGGCGAATGGCACCTTACCAAGCTGCATGGTGCACAATCCATGATGGAAGTGCACCATACCATAGTGCATGGGAAATAGTGAATTTTTGAACCGTGGCATACTAATTTCAGCGGTGAATAATTGTAGTAAACCGTAATAAGGTGAAAAGTGCGAGATGGACGGTTGAAAGGTACCATAGGAAAGTGTTGCATCCATAGTGGAAGTGCTCCGATCCGATTTGCATAGTACATAGTGCAAGGTGGAAGTGCACCATAACAAGGCCCACACTACATAGTGCAAGTGCACTATACCAAGCTACACGGTGCATAGTGCATGGTGGAAGTGAAAAAAACCATGGTGCAATGTGTTTAGTGGGAGTGCATTGTACCAAGGTTCAAGTTGAATGTTGCATGGCAGAATGGCACCTTACCAAGCTGCATGGTGCACAATCCATGATGGAAGTGCACCATACCATAGTGCATGGGAAATAGTGAATTGTGGAACCGTGGCATACTAATTTCAACGGTGAATAATTGTAGTAAACCGTAATAAGGTGAAAAGTGCGAGATGGACGGTTGAAAGGTACCATAGGAAAGTGTTGCATCCATAGTGGAAGTGCTCCGATCCGATTTGCATAGTACATAGTGCAAGGTGGAAGTGCACCATAACAAGGCCCACACTACATAGTGCAAGTGCACTATACCAAGCTGCACGGTGCATAGTGCATGGTGGAAGTGAAAAAAACCATGGTGCAATGTGTTTAGTGGGAGTGCATTGTACCAAGGTTCAAGTTGAATGTTGCATGGCGAGAATGGCACCTTACCAAGCTGCATGGTGCACAATCCATGATGGAAGTGCACCATACCATAGTGCATGGGAAATAGTGAATTGTGGAACCGTGGCATACTAATTTCAACGGTGAATAATTGTAGTAAACCGTAATAAGGTGAAAAGTGCGAGATGGACGGTTGAAAGGTACCATAGGAAAGTGTTGCATCCATAGTGGAAGTGCTCCGGTCCGATTTGCATAGTACATAGTGCAAGGTGGAAGTGCACCATAACAAGGCCCACACTACATAGTGCAATTGCACTATACCAAGCTGCACGGTGCATAGTGCATGGTGGAAGTGAAAAAAACCATGGTGCAATGTGTTTAGTGGGAGTGCATTGTACCAAGGTTCAAGTTGAATGTTGCATGGCTAGAATGGCACCTTACCAAGCTGCATGGTGCACAATCCATGATGGAAGTGCACCATACCATAGTGCATGGGAAATAGTGAATTGTGGAACCGTGGCATACTAATTTCAACGGTGAATAATTGTAGTAAACCGTAATAAGGTGAAAAGTGCGAGATGGACGGTTGAAAGGTACCATAGGAAAGTGTTGCATCCATAGTGGAAGTGCTCCGATCCGATTTGCATAGTACATAGTGCAAGGTGGAAGTGCACCATAACAAGGCCCACACTACATAGTGCAATTGCACTATACCAAGCTGCACGGTGCATAGTGCATGGTGGAAGTGAAAAAAACCATGGTGCAATGTGTTTAGTGGGAGTGCATTGTACCAAGGTTCAAGTTGAATGTTGCATGGCGAGAATGGCACCTTACCAAGCTGCATGGTGCACGATCCATGATGTAAGTGCACCATACCATAGTGCATGGGAAATAGTGAATTGTGGAACCGTGGCATACTAATTTCAGCAATGAATAATTGTAGTAAACCGTAATAAGGTGAAAAGTGCGAGATGGACGGTTGAAAGGTACCATAGGAAAGTGTTGCATCCATAGTGGAAGTGCTCCGGTCCGATTTGCATAGTACATAGTGCAAGGTGGAAGTGCACCATAACAAGGCCCACACTACATAGTGCAAGTGCACTATACCAAGCTACACGGTGCATAGTGCATGGTGGAAGTGAAAAAAACCATGGTGCAATGTGTTTAGTGGGAGTGCATTGTACCAAGGTTCAAGTTGAATGTTGCATGGCGAGAATGGCACCTTACCAAGCTGCATGGTGCACGATCCATGATGGAAGTGCACCATACCATAGTGCATGGGAAATAGTGAATTGTGGAACCGTGGCATACTAATTTCAGCGGTGAATAATTGTAGTAAACCGTAATAAGGTAAAAAGTGCGAGATGGACGGTTGAAAGGTACCATAGGAAAGTGTTGCATCCATAGTGGAAGTGCTCCGGTCCGATTTGCATAGTACATAGTGCAAGGTGGAAGTGCACCATAACAAGGCCCACACTACATAGTGCAAGTGCACTATACCAAGCTGCACGGTGCATAGTGCATGGTGGAAGTGAAAAAAACCATGGTGCAATGTGTTTAGTGGGAGTGCATTGTACCAAGGTTCAAGTTGAATGTTGCATGGCGAGAATGGCACCTTACCAAGCTGCATGGTGCACAATCCATGATGGAAGTGCACCATACCATAGTGCATGGGAAATAGTGAATTGTGGAACCGTGGCATACTAATTTCAACGGTGAATAATTGTAGTAAACCGTAATAAGGTGAAAAGTGCGAGATGGACGGTTGAAAGGTACCATAGGAAAGTGTTGCATCCATAGTGGAAGTGCTCCGATCCGATTTGCATAGTACATAGTGCAAGGTGGAAGTGCACCATAACAAGGCCCACACTACATAGTGCAATTGCACTATACCAAGCTGCACGGTGCATAGTGCATGGTGGAAGTGAAAAAAACCATGGTGCAATGTGTTTAGTGGGAGTGCATTGTACCAAGGTTCAAGTTGAATGTTGCATGGCTAGAATGGCACCTTACCAAGCTGCATGGTGCACAATCCATGATGGAAGTGCACCATACCATAGTGCATGGGAAATAGTGAATTGTGGAACCGTGGCATACTAATTTCAGCGGTGAATAATTGTAGTAAACCGTAATAAGGTGAAAAGTGCGAGATGGACGGTTGAAAGGTACCATAGGAAAGTGTTGCATCCATAGTGGAAGTGCTCCGGTCCGATTTGCATAGTACATAGTGCAAGGTGGAAGTGCACCATAACAAGGCCCACACTACATAGTGCAAGTGCACTATACCAAGCTGCACGGTGCATAGTGCATGGTGGAAGTGAAAAAAACCATGGTGCAATGTGTTTAGTGGGAGTGCATTGTACCAAGGTTCAAGTTGAATGTTGCATGGCGAGAATGGCACCTTACCAAGCTGCATGGTGCACAATCCATGATGGAAGTGCACCATACCATAGTGCATGGGAAATAGTGAATTGTGGAACCGTGGCATACTAATTTCAACGGTGAATAATTGTAGTAAACCGTAATAAGGTGAAAAGTGCGAGATGGACGGTTGAAAGGTACCATAGGAAAGTGTTGCATCCATAGTGGAAGTGCTCCAGTCCGATTTGCATAGTACATAGTGCAAGGTGGAAGTGCACCATAACAAGGCCCACACTACATAGTGCAATTGCACTATACCAAGCTGCACGGTGCATAGTGCATGGTGGAAGTGAAAAAAACCATGGTGCAATGTGTTTAGTGGGAGTGCATTGTACCAAGGTTCAAGTTGAATGTTGCATGCTAGAATGGCACCTTACCAAGCTGCATGGTGCACAGTCCATGATGGAAGTGCACCATACCATAGTGCATGGGAAATATTGAATTGTGGAACCGTGGCATACTAATTTCAACGGTGAATAATTGTAGTAAACCGTAATAAGGTGAAAAGTGCGAGATGGACGGTTGAAAGGTACCATAGGAAAGTGTTGCATCCATAGTGGAAGTGCTCCGATCCGATTTGCATAGTACATAGTGCAAGGTGGAAGTGCACCATAACAAGGCCCACACTACATAGTGCAAGTGCACTATACCAAGCTGCACGGTGCATAGTGCATGGTGGAAGTGAAAAAAACCATGGTGCAATGTGTTTAGTGGGAGTGCATTGTACCAAGGTTCAAGTTGAATGTTGCATGGCTAGAATGGCACCTTACCAAGCTGCATGGTGCACGATCCATGATGGAAGTGCACCATACCATAGTGCATGGGAAATAGTGAATTGTGGAACCGTGGCATACTAATTTCAGCAATGAATAATTGTAGTAAACCGTAATAAGGTGAAAAGTGCGAGATGGACGGTTGAAAGGTACCATAGGAAAGTGTTGCATCCATAGTGGAAGTGCTCCGATCCGATTTGCATAGTACATAGTGCAAGGTGGAAGTGCACCATAACAAGGCCCACACTACATAGTGCAATTGCACTATACCAAGCTGCACGGTGCATAGTGCATGGTGGAAGTGAAAAAAACCATGGTGCAATGTGTTTAGTGGGAGTGCATTGTACCAAGGTTCAAGTTGAATGTTGCATGGCGAATGGCACCTTACCAAGCTGCATGGTGCACGATCCATGATGTAAGTGCACCATACCATAGTGCATGGGAAATAGTGAATTGTGGAACCGTGGCATACTAATTTCAGCGGTGAATAATTGTAGTAAACCGTAATAAGGTGAAAAGTGCGAGATGGACGGTTGAAAGGTACCATAGGAAAGTGTTGCATCCATAGTGGAAGTGCTCCGGTCCGATTTGCATAGTACATAGTGCAAGGTGGAAGTGCACCATAACAAGGCCCACACTACATAGTGCAAGTGCACTATACCAAGCTGCACGGTGCATAGTGCATGGTGGAAGTGAAAAAAACCATGGTGCAATGTGTTTAGTGGGAGTGCATTGTACCAAGGTTCAAGTTGAATGTTGCATGCTAGAATGGCACCTTACCAAGCTGCATGGTGCACAGTCCATGATGGAAGTGCACCATACCATAGTGCATGGGAAATAGTGAATTGTGGAACCGTGGCATACTAATTTCAGCAGTGAATAATTGTAGTAAACCGTAATAAGGTGAAAAGTGCGAGATGGACGGTTGAAAGGTACCATAGGAAAGTGTTGCATCCATAGTGGAAGTGCTCCAGTCCGATTTGCATAGTACATAGTGCAAGGTGGAAGTGCACCATAACAAGGCCCACACTACATAGTGCAATTGCACTATACCAAGCTACACGGTGCATAGTGCATGGTGGAAGTGAAAAAAACCATGGTGCAATGTGTTTAGTGGGAGTGCATTGTACCAAGGTTCAAGTTGAATGTTGCATGCTAGAATGGCACCTTACCAAGCTGCATGGTGCACAGTCCATGATGGAAGTGCACCATACCATAGTGCATGGGAAATATTGAATTGTGGAACCGTGGCATACTAATTTCAGCGGTGAATAATTGTAGTAAACCGTAATAAGGTGAAAAGTGCGAGATGGACGGTTGAAAGGTACCATAGGAAAGTGTTGCATCCATAGTGGAAGTGCTCCGGTCCGATTTGCATAGTACATAGTGCAAGGTGGAAGTGCACCATAACAAGGCCCACACTACATAGTGCAAGTGCACTATACCAAGCTGCACGGTGCATAGTGCATGGTGGAAGTGAAAAAAACCATGGTGCAATGTGTTTAGTGTGAGTGCATTGTACCAAGGTTCAAGTTGAATGTTGCATGGCAGAATGGCACCTTACCAAGGTGCATGGTGCACAGTCCATGATGGAAGTGCACCATACCATAGTGCATGGGAAATAGTGAATTGTGGAACCGTGGCATACTAATTTCAGCAATGAATAATTGTAGTAAACCGTAATAAGGTGAAAAGTGCGAGATGGACGGTTGAAAGGTACCATAGGAAAGTGTTGCATCCATAGTGGAAGTGCTCCGGTCCGATTTGCATAGTACATAGTGCAAGGTGGAAGTGCACCATAACAAGGCCCACACTACATAGTGCAATTGCACTATACCAAGCTGCACGGTGCATAGTGCATGGTGGAAGTGAAAAAAACCATGGTGCAATGTGTTTAGTGGGAGTGCATTGTACCAAGGTTCAAGTTGAATGTTGCATGGATGAATGGCACCTTACCAAGCTGCATGGTGCACAATCCATGATGGAAGTGCACCGTAACATAGTGCATGGGAAATAGTGAATTGTGGAACCGTGGCATACTAATTTCAGCAATGAATAATTGTTGTAAACCGTAATAAGGTGAAAAGTGCGAGATGGACGGTTGAAAGGTACCATAGGAAAGTGTTGCATCCATAGTGGAAGTGCTCCGGTCCGATTTGCATAGTACATAGTGCAAGGTGGAAGTGCACCATAACAAGGCCCACACTACATAGTGCAATTGCACTATACCAAGCCGCACGGTGCATAGTGCATGGTGGAAGTGAAAAAAACCATGGTGCAATGTGTTTAGTGGGAGTGCATTGTACCAAGGTTCAAGTTGAATGTTGCATGCTAGAATGGCACCTTACCAAGCTGCATGGTGCACGATCCATGATGGAAGTGCACCATACCATAGTGCATGGGAAATAGTGAATTGTGGAACCGTGGCATACTAATTTCAGCAATGAATAATTGTAGTAAACCGTAATAAGGTGAAAAGTGCGAGATGGACGGTTGAAAGGTACCATAGGAAAGTGTTGCATCCATAGTGGAAGTGCTCCGATCCGATTTGCATAGTACATAGTGCAAGGTGGAAGTGCACCATAACAAGGCCCACACTACATAGTGCAAGTGCACTATACCAAGCTGCACGGTGCATAGTGCATGGTGGAAGTGAAAAAAACCATGGTGCAATGTGTTTAGTGGGAGTGCATTGTACCAAGGTTCAAGTTGAATGTTGCATGGCTAGAATGGCACCTTACCAAGCTGCATGGTGCACAATCCATGATGGAAGTGCACCATACCATAGTGCATGGGAAATAGTGAATTGTGGAACCGTGGCATACTAATTTCAACAGTGAATAATTGTAGTAAACCGTAATAAGGTGAAAAGTGCGAGATGGACGGTTGAAAGGTACCATAGGAAAGTGTTGCATCCATAGTGGAAGTGCTCCGGTCCGATTTGCATAGTACATAGTGCAAGGTGGAAGTGCACCATAACAAGGCCCACACTACATAGTGCAATTGCACTATACCAAGCTGCACGGTGCATAGTGCATGGTGGAAGTGAAAAAAACCATGGTGCAATGTGTTTAGTGGGAGTGCATTGTACCAAGGTTCGAGTTGAATGTTGCATGGGAGAATGGCACCTTACCAAGCTGCATGGTGCACGATCCATGATGGAAGTGCACCATACCATAGTGCATGGGAAATAGTGAATTGTGGAACCGTGGCATACTAATTTCAGCGGTGAATAATTGTAGTAAACCGTAATAAGGTGAAAAGTGCGAGATGGACGGTTGAAAGGTACCATAGGAAAGTGTTGCATCCATAGTGGAAGTGCTCCGGTCCGATTTGCATAGTACATAGTGCAAGGTGGAAGTGCACCATAACAAGGCCCACACTACATAGTGCAAGTGCACTATACCAAGCTGCACGGTGCATAGTGCATGGTGGAAGTGAAAAAAACCATGGTGCAATGTGTTTAGTGGGAGTGCATTGTACCAAGGTTCAAGTTGAATGTTGCATGGCAGAATGGCACCTTACCAAGCTGCATGGTGCACAATCCATGATGGAAGTGCACCATACCATAGTGCATGGGAAATAGTGAATTGTGGAACCGTGGCATACTAATCTCAACGGTGAATAATTGTAGTAAACCGTAATAAGGTGAAAAGTGCGAGATGGACGGTTGAAAGGTACCATAGGAAAGTGTTGCATCCATAGTGGAAGTGCTCCGGTCCGATTTGCATAGTACATAGTGCAAGGTGGAAGTGCACCATAACAAGGCCCACACTACATAGTGCAATTGCACTATACCAAGCCGCACGGTGCATAGTGCATGGTGGAAGTGAAAAAAACCATGGTGCAATGTGTTTAGTGGGAGTGCATTGTACCAAGGTTCAAGTTGAATGTTGCATGCTAGAATGGCACCTTACCAAGCTGCATGGTGCACAGTCCATGATGTAAGTGCACCATACCATAGTGCATGGGAAATAGTGAATTGTGGAACCGTGGCATACTAATTTCAGCAATGAATAATTGTAGTAAACCGTAATAAGGTGAAAAGTGCGAGATGGACGGTTGAAAGGTACCATAGGAAAGTGTTGCATCCATAGTGGAAGTGCTCCGTCCGATTTGCATAGTACATAGTGCAAGGTGGAAGTGCACCATAACAAGGCCCACACTACATAGTGCAATTGCACTATACCAAGCTGCACGGTGCATAGTGCATGGTGGAAGTGAAAAAAACCATGGTGCAATGTGTTTAGTGGGAGTGCATTGTACCAAGGTTCAAGTTGAATGTTGCATGCTAGAATGGCACCTTACCAAGCTGCATGGTGCACAGTCCATGATGGAAGTGCACCATACCATAGTGCATGGGAAATAGTGAATTGTGGAACCGTGGCATACTAATTTCAGCGGTGAATAATTGTAGTAAACCGTAATAAGGTGAAAAGTGCGAGATGGACGGTTGAAAGGTACCATAGGAAAGTGTTGCATCCATAGTGGAAGTGCTCCGGTCCGATTTGCATAGTACATAGTGCAAGGTGGAAGTGCACCATAACAAGGCCCACACTACATAGTGCAAGTGCACTATACCAAGCTGCACGGTGCATAGTGCATGGTGGAAGTGAAAAAAACCATGGTGCAATGTGTTTAGTGGGAGTGCATTGTACCAAGGTTCAAGTTGAATGTTGCATGGATGAATGGCACCTTACCAAGCTGCATGGTGCACAATCCATGATGGAAGTGCACCGTAACATAGTGCATGGGAAATAGTGAATTGTGGAACCGTGGCATACTAATTTCAGCAATGAATAATTGTTGTAAACCGTAATAAGGTGAAAAGTGCGAGATGGACGGTTGAAAGGTACCATAGGAAAGTGTTGCATCCATAGTGGAAGTGCTCCGATCCGATTTGCATAGTACATAGTGCAAGGTGGAAGTGCACCATAACAAGGCCCACACTACATAGTGCAATTGCACTATACCAAGCTGCACGGTGCATAGTGCATGGTGGAAGTGAAAAAAACCATGGTGCAATGTGTTTAGTGGGAGTGCATTGTACCAAGGTTCAAGTTGAATGTTGCATGGCTAGAATGGCACCTTACCAAGCTGCATGGTGCACGATCCATGATGGAAGTGCACCATACCATAGTGCATGGGAAATAGTGAATTGTGGAACCGTGGCATACTAATTTCAGCGGTGAATAATTGTAGTAAACCGTAATAAGGTGAAAAGTGCGAGATGGACGGTTGAAAGGTACCATAGGAAAGTGTTGCATCCATAGTGGAAGTGCTCCGGTCCGATTTGCATAGTACATAGTGCAAGGTGGAAGTGCACCATAACAAGGCCCACACTACATAGTGCAATTGCACTATACCAAGCTGCACGGTGCATAGTGCATGGTGGAAGTGAAAAAAACCATGGTGCAATGTGTTTAGTGGGAGTGCATTGTACCAAGGTTCAAGTTGAATGTTGCATGGCGAATGGCACCTTACCAAGGTGCATGGTGCACAATCCATGATGTAAGTGCACCATACCATAGTGCATGGGAAATAGTGAATTGTGGAACCGTGGCATACTAATTTCAGCAATGAATAATTGTAGTAAACCGTAATAAGGTGAAAAGTGCGAGATGGACGGTTGAAAGGTACCATAGGAAAGTGTTGCATCCATAGTGGAAGTGCTCCGGTCCGATTTGCATAGTACATAGTGCAAGGTGGAAGTGCACCATAACAAGGCCCACACTACATAGTGCAATTGCACTATACCAAGCCGTACACGGTGCATAGTGCATGGTGGAAGTGAAAAAAACCATGGTGCAATGTGTTTAGTGGGAGTGCATTGTACCAAGGTTCAAGTTGAATGTTGCATGGCGAGAATGGCACCTTACCAAGCTGCATGGTGCACAATCCATGATGGAAGTGCACCGTACCATAGTGCATGGGAAATAGTGAATTGTGGAACCGTGGCATACTAATTTCAGCAATGAATAATTGTAGTAAACCGTAATAAGGTGAAAAGTGCGAGATGGACGGTTGAAAGGTACCATAGGAAAGTGTTGCATCCATAGTGGAAGTGCTCCAGTCCGATTTGCATAGTACATAGTGCAAGGTGGAAGTGCACCATAACAAGGCCCACACTACATAGTGCAAGTGCACTATACCAAGCTGCACGGTGCATAGTGCATGGTGGAAGTGAAAAAAACCATGGTGCAATGTGTTTAGTGGGAGTGCATTGTACCAAGGTTCAAGTTGAATGTTGCATGGCTAGAATGGCACCTTACCAAGCTGCATGGTGCACAGTCCATGATGGAAGTGCACCATACCATAGTGCATGGGAAATAGTGAATTGTGGAACCGTGGCATACTAATTTCAGCAGTGAATAATTGTAGTAAACCGTAATAAGGTGAAAAGTGCGAGATGGACGGTTGAAAGGTACCATAGGAAAGTGTTGCATCCATAGTGGAAGTGCTCCGGTCCGATTTGCATAGTACATAGTGCAAGGTGGAAGTGCACCATAACAAGGCCCACACTACATAGTGCAATTGCACTATACCAAGCTGCACGGTGCATAGTGCATGGTGGAAGTGAAAAAAACCATGGTGCAATGTGTTTAGTGGGAGTGCATTGTACCAAGGTTCAAGTTGAATGTTGCATGGCTAGAATGGCACCTTACCAAGCTGCATGGTGCACAATCCATGATGTAAGTGCACCATACCATAGTGCATGGGAAATAGTGAATTGTGGAACCGTGGCATACTAATTTCAGCAATGAATAATTGTAGTAAACCGTAATAAGGTGAAAAGTGCGAGATGGACGGTTGAAAGGTACCATAGGAAAGTGTTGCATCCATAGTGGAAGTGCTCCAGTCCGATTTGCATAGTACATAGTGCAAGGTGGAAGTGCACCATAACAAGGCCCACACTACATAGTGCAATTGCACTATACCAAGCTGCACGGTGCATAGTGCATGGTGGAAGTGAAAAAAACCATGGTGCAATGTGTTTAGTGGGAGTGCATTGTACCAAGGTTCGAGTTGAATGTTGCATGCTAGAATGGCACCTTACCAAGCTGCATGGTGCACAATCCATGATGGAAGTGCACCATACCATAGTGCATGGGAAATAGTGAATTGTGGAACCGTGGCATACTAATTTCAGCGATGAATAATTGTAGTAAACCGTAATAAGGTGAAAAGTGCGAGATGGACGGTTGAAAGGTACCATAGGAAAGTGTTGCATCCATAGTGGAAGTGCTCCGGTCCGATTTGCATAGTACATAGTGCAAGGTGGAAGTGCACCATAACAAGGCCCACACTACA
The DNA here is from genome assembly GCA_030674075.2 of Linum usitatissimum. Classification (NCBI taxonomy): domain Eukaryota; kingdom Viridiplantae; phylum Streptophyta; class Magnoliopsida; order Malpighiales; family Linaceae; genus Linum; species Linum usitatissimum. The sequence goes on along the minus strand of JAUJYP020000481.1, from coordinate 13,651 downwards.
TAGTGCAAGTGCACTATACCAAGCTGCACGGTGCATAGTGCATGGTGGAAGTGAAAAAAACCATGGTGCAATGTGTTTAGTGGGAGTGCATTGTACCAAGGTTCAAGTTGAATGTTGCATGGCTAGAATGGCACCTTACCAAGGCTGCATGGTGCACAATCCATGATGTAAGTGCACCATACCATAGTGCATGGGAAATAGTGAATTGTGGAACCGTGGCATACTAATTTCAGCAATGAATAATTGTAGTAAACCGTAATAAGGTGAAAAGTGCGAGATGGACGGTTGAAAGGTACCATAGGAAAGTGTTGCATCCATAGTGGAAGTGCTCCGGTCCGATTTGCATAGTACATAGTGCAAGGTGGAAGTGCACCATAACAAGGCCCACACTACATAGTGCAAGTGCACTATACCAAGCTGCACGGTGCATAGTGCATGGTGGAAGTGAAAAAAACCATGGTGCAATGTGTTTAGTGGGAGTGCATTGTACCAAGGTTCAAGTTGAATGTTGCATGGCTAGAATGGCACCTTACCAAGCTGCATGGTGCACAGTCCATGATGTAAGTGCACCATACCATAGTGCATGGGAAATAGTGAATTGTGGAACCGTGGCATACTAATTTCAGCAGTGAATAATTGTAGTAAACCGTAATAAGGTGAAAAGTGCGAGATGGACGGTTGAAAGGTACCATAGGAAAGTGTTGCATCCATAGTGGAAGTGCTCCGTCCGATTTGCATAGTACATAGTGCAAGGTGGAAGTGCACCATAACAAGGCCCACACTACATAGTGCAAGTGCACTATACCAAGCCGCACGGTGCATAGTGCATGGTGGAAGTGAAAAAAACCATGGTGCAATGTGTTTAGTGGGAGTGCATTGTACCAAGGTTCAAGTTGAATGTTGCATGGCAGAATGGCACCTTACCAAGCTGCATGGTGCACAATCCATGATGTAAGTGCACCATACCATAGTGCATGGGAAATAGTGAATTGTGGAACCGTGGCATACTAATTTCAGCAATGAATAATTGTAGTAAACCGTAATAAGGTGAAAAGTGCGAGATGGACGGTTGAAAGGTACCATAGGAAAGTGTTGCATCCATAGTGGAAGTGCTCCGGTCCGATTTGCATAGTACATAGTGCAAGGTGGAAGTGCACCATAACAAGGCCCACACTACATAGTGCAATTGCACTATACCAAGCCGCACGGTGCATAGTGCATGGTGGAAGTGAAAAAAACCATGGTGCAATGTGTTTAGTGGGAGTGCATTGTACCAAGGTTCGAGTTGAATGTTGCATGCTAGAATGGCACCTTACCAAGCTGCATGGTGCACGATCCATGATGGAAGTGCACCATACCATAGTGCATGGGAAATAGTGAATTGTGGAACCGTGGCATACTAATTTCAGCAATGAATAATTGTAGTAAACCGTAATAAGGTGAAAAGTGCGAGATGGACGGTTGAAAGGTACCATAGGAAAGTGTTGCATCCATAGTGGAAGTGCTCCGGTCCGATTTGCATAGTACATAGTGCAAGGTGGAAGTGCACCATAACAAGGCCCACACTACATAGTGCAAGTGCACTATACCAAGCTGCACGGTGCATAGTGCATGGTGGAAGTGAAAAAAACCATGGTGCAATGTGTTTAGTGGGAGTGCATTGTACCAAGGTTCAAGTTGAATGTTGCATGGATGAATGGCACCTTACCAAGCTGCATGGTGCACAATCCATGATGGAAGTGCACCGTAACATAGTGCATGGGAAATAGTGAATTGTGGAACCGTGGCATACTAATTTCAGCAATGAATAATTGTTGTAAACCGTAATAAGGTGAAAAGTGCGAGATGGACGGTTGAAAGGTACCATAGGAAAGTGTTGCATCCATAGTGGAAGTGCTCCGGTCCGATTTGCATAGTACATAGTGCAAGGTGGAAGTGCACCATAACAAGGCCCACACTACATAGTGCAATTGCACTATACCACGCTGCACGGTGCATAGTGCATGGTGGAAGTGAAAAAAACCATGGTGCAATGTGTTTAGTGGGAGTGCATTGTACCAAGGTTCAAGTTGAATGTTGCATGGCAGAATGGCACCTTACCAAGCTGCATGGTGCACGATCCATGATGTAAGTGCACCATACCATAGTGCATGGGAAATAGTGAATTGTGGAACCGTGGCATACTAATTTCAGCAATGAATAATTGTAGTAAACCGTAATAAGGTGAAAAGTGCGAGATGGACGGTTGAAAGGTACCATAGGAAAGTGTTGCATCCATAGTGGAAGTGCTCCGGTCCGATTTGCATAGTACATAGTGCAAGGTGGAAGTGCACCATAACAAGGCCCACACTACATAGTGCAATTGCACTATACCAAGCTGCACGGTGCATAGTGCATGGTGGAAGTGAAAAAAACCATGGTGCAATGTGTTTAGTGGGAGTGCATTGTACCAAGGTTCAAGTTGAATGTTGCATGGCTAGAATGGCACCTTACCAAGCTGCATGGTGCACGATCCATGATGTAAGTGCACCATACCATAGTGCATGGGAAATAGTGAATTGTGGAACCGTGGCATACTAATTTCAGCAGTGAATAATTGTAGTAAACCGTAATAAGGTGAAAAGTGCGAGATGGACGGTTGAAAGGTACCATAGGAAAGTGTTGCATCCATAGTGGAAGTGCTCCGGTCCGATTTGCATAGTACATAGTGCAAGGTGGAAGTGCACCATAACAAGGCCCACACTACATAGTGCAAGTGCACTATACCAAGCTGCACGGTGCATAGTGCATGGTGGAAGTGAAAAAAACCATGGTGCAATGTGTTTAGTGGGAGTGCATTGTACCAAGGTTCAAGTTGAATGTTGCATGGCTAGAATGGCACCTTACCAAGCTGCATGGTGCACAATCCATGATGGAAGTGCACCATACCATAGTGCATGGGAAATAGTGAATTGTGGAACCGTGGCATACTAATTTCAGCGGTGAATAATTGTAGTAAACCGTAATAAGGTGAAAAGTGCGAGATGGACGGTTGAAAGGTACCATAGGAAAGTGTTGCATCCATAGTGGAAGTGCTCCGGTCCGATTTGCATAGTACATAGTGCAAGGTGGAAGTGCACCATAACAAGGCCCACACTACATAGTGCAATTGCACTATACCAAGCTGCACGGTGCATAGTGCATGGTGGAAGTGAAAAAAACCATGGTGCAATGTGTTTAGTGGGAGTGCATTGTACCAAGGTTCAAGTTGAATGTTGCATGGCGAGAATGGCACCTTACCAAGCTGCATGGTGCACAATCCATGATGTAAGTGCACCATACCATAGTGCATGGGAAATAGTGAATTGTGGAACCGTGGCATACTAATTTCAGCAATGAATAATTGTAGTAAACCGTAATAAGGTGAAAAGTGCGAGATGGACGGTTGAAAGGTACCATAGGAAAGTGTTGCATCCATAGTGGAAGTGCTCCGATCCGATTTGCATAGTACATAGTGCAAGGTGGAAGTGCACCATAACAAGGCCCACACTACATAGTGCAATTGCACTATACCAAGCTGCACGGTGCATAGTGCATGGTGGAAGTGAAAAAAACCATGGTGCAATGTGTTTAGTGGGAGTGCATTGTACCAAGGTTCGAGTTGAATGTTGCATGCTAGAATGGCACCTTACCAAGCTGCATGGTGCACAGTCCATGATGGAAGTGCACCATACCATAGTGCATGGGAAATAGTGAATTGTGGAACCGTGGCATACTAATTTCAGCAGTGAATAATTGTAGTAAACCGTAATAAGGTGAAAAGTGCGAGATGGACGGTTGAAAGGTACCATAGGAAAGTGTTGCATCCATAGTGGAAGTGCTCCGGTCCGATTTGCATAGTACATAGTGCAAGGTGGAAGTGCACCATAACAAGGCCCACACTACATAGTGCAAGTGCACTATACCAAGCTGCACGGTGCATAGTGCATGGTGGAAGTGAAAAAAACCATGGTGCAATGTGTTTAGTGGGAGTGCATTGTACCAAGGTTCAAGTTGAATGTTGCATGGCTAGAATGGCACCTTACCAAGCTGCATGGTGCACGATCCATGATGTAAGTGCACCATACCATAGTGCATGGGAAATAGTGAATTGTGGAACCGTGGCATACTAATTTCAGCAATGAATAATTGTAGTAAACCGTAATAAGGTGAAAAGTGCGAGATGGACGGTTGAAAGGTACCATAGGAAAGTGTTGCATCCATAGTGGAAGTGCTCCGATCCGATTTGCATAGTACATAGTGCAAGGTGGAAGTGCACCATAACAAGGCCCACACTACATAGTGCAATTGCACTATACCAAGCTGCACGGTGCATAGTGCATGGTGGAAGTGAAAAAAACCATGGTGCAATGTGTTTAGTGGGAGTGCATTGTACCAAGGTTCAAGTTGAATGTTGCATGGATGAATGGCAGCTTACCAAGCTGCATGGTGCACAATCCATGATGGAAGTGCACCGTAACATAGTGCATGGGAAATAGTGAATTGTGGAACCGTGGCATACTAATTTCAGCAATGAATAATTGTAGTAAACCGTAATAAGGTGAAAAGTGCGAGATGGACGGTTGAAAGGTACCATAGGAAAGTGTTGCATCCATAGTGGAAGTGCTCCGATCCGATTTGCATAGTACATAGTGCAAGGTGGAAGTGCACCATAACAAGGCCCACACTACATAGTGCAAGTGCACTATACCAAGCTGCACGGTGCATAGTGCATGGTGGAAGTGAAAAAAACCATGGTGCAATGTGTTTAGTGGGAGTGCATTGTACCAAGGTTCAAGTTGAATGTTGCATGGCGAATGGCACCTTACCAAGCTGCATGGTGCACGATCCATGATGTAAGTGCACCATACCATAGTGCATGGGAAATAGTGAATTGTGGAACCGTGGCATACTAATTTCAGCGGTGAATAATTGTAGTAAACCGTAATAAGGTGAAAAGTGCGAGATGGACGGTTGAAAGGTACCATAGGAAAGTGTTGCATCCATAGTGGAAGTGCTCCGATCCGATTTGCATAGTACATAGTGCAAGGTGGAAGTGCACCATAACAAGGCCCACACTACATAGTGCAAGTGCACTATACCAAGCTGCACGGTGCATAGTGCATGGTGGAAGTGAAAAAAACCATGGTGCAATGTGTTTAGTGTGAGTGCATTGTACCAAGGTTCAAGTTGAATGTTGCATGGTAGAATGGCACCTTACCAAGGTGCATGGTGCACAGTCCATGATGTAAGTGCACCATACCATAGTGCATGGGAAATAGTGAATTGTGGAACCGTGGCATACTAATTTCAGCAGTGAATAATTGTAGTAAACCGTAATAAGGTGAAAAGTGCGAGATGGACGGTTGAAAGGTACCATAGGAAAGTGTTGCATCCATAGTGGAAGTGCTCCTGTCCGATTTGCATAGTACATAGTGCAAGGTGGAAGTGCACCATAACAAGGCCCACACTACATAGTGCAAGTGCACTATACCAAGCTGCACGGTGCATAGTGCATGGTGGAAGTGAAAAAAACCATGGTGCAATGTGTTTAGTGGGAGTGCATTGTACCAAGGTTCAAGTTGAATGTTGCATGGCGAATGGCACCTTACCAAGCTGCATGGTGCACAGTCCATGATGGAAGTGCACCATACCATAGTGCATGGGAAATAGTGAATTGTGGAACCGTGGCATACTAATTTCAGCAGTGAATAATTGTAGTAAACCGTAATAAGGTGAAAAGTGCGAGATGGACGGTTGAAAGGTACCATAGGAAAGTGTTGCATCCATAGTGGAAGTGCTCCGGTCCGATTTGCATAGTACATAGTGCAAGGTGGAAGTGCACCATAACAAGGCCCACACTACATAGTGCAAGTGCACTATACCAAGCTGCACGGTGCATAGTGCATGGTGGAAGTGAAAAAAACCATGGTGCAATGTGTTTAGTGTGAGTGCATTGTACCAAGGTTCAAGTTGAATGTTGCATGGCTAGAATGGCACCTTACCAAGGTGCATGGTGCACAGTCCATGATGTAAGTGCACCATACCATAGTGCATGGGAAATAGTGAATTGTGGAACCGTGGCATACTAATTTCAGCAGTGAATAATTGTAGTAAACCGTAATAAGGTGAAAAGTGCGAGATGGACGGTTGAAAGGTACCATAGGAAAGTGTTGCATCCATAGTGGAAGTGCTCCGGTCCGATTTGCATAGTACATAGTGCAAGGTGGAAGTGCACCATAACAAGGCCCACACTACATAGTGCAAGTGCACTATACCAAGCTGCACGGTGCATAGTGCATGGTGGAAGTGAAAAAAACCATGGTGCAATGTGTTTAGTGGGAGTGCATTGTACCAAGGTTCAAGTTGAATGTTGCATGGCTAGAATGGCACCTTACCAAGCTGCATGGTGCACGATCCATGATGGAAGTGCACCATACCATAGTGCATGGGAAATAGTGAATTGTGGAACCGTGGCATACTAATTTCAGCGGTGAATAATTGTAGTAAACCGTAATAAGGTGAAAAGTGCGAGATGGACGGTTGAAAGGTACCATAGGAAAGTGTTGCATCCATAGTGGAAGTGCTCCGGTCCGATTTGCATAGTACATAGTGCAAGGTGGAAGTGCACCATAACAAGGCCCACACTACATAGTGCAAGTGCACTATACCAAGCTGCACGGTGCATAGTGCATGGTGGAAGTGAAAAAAACCATGGTGCAATGTGTTTAGTGGGAGTGCATTGTACCAAGGTTCAAGTTGAATGTTGCATGGCTAGAATGGCACCTTACCAAGCTGCATGGTGCACGATCCATGATGTAAGTGCACCATACCATAGTGCATGGGAAATAGTGAATTGTGGAACCGTGGCATACTAATTTCAGCGGTGAATAATTGTAGTAAACCGTAATAAGGTGAAAAGTGCGAGATGGACGGTTGAAAGGTACCATAGGAAAGTGTTGCATCCATAGTGGAAGTGCTCCGAGTCCGATTTGCATAGTACATAGTGCAAGGTGGAAGTGCACCATAACAAGGCCCACACTACATAGTGCAAGTGCACTATACCAAGCTGCACGGTGCATAGTGCATGGTGGAAGTGAAAAAAACCATGGTGCAATGTGTTTAGTGGGAGTGCATTGTACCAAGGTTCAAGTTGAATGTTGCATGGCAGAATGGCACCTTACCAAGCTGCATGGTGCACGATCCATGATGGAAGTGCACCATACCATAGTGCATGGGAAATAGTGAATTGTGGAACCGTGGCATACTAATTTCAGCGGTGAATAATTGTAGTAAACCGTAATAAGGTGAAAAGTGCGAGATGGACGGTTGAAAGGTACCATAGGAAAGTGTTGCATCCATAGTGGAAGTGCTCCGAGTCCGATTTGCATAGTACATAGTGCAAGGTGGAAGTGCACCATAACAAGGCCCACACTACATAGTGCAAGTGCACTATACCAAGCTGCACGGTGCATAGTGCATGGTGGAAGTGAAAAAAACCACGGTGCAATGTGTTTAGAGGGAGTGCATTGTACCAAGGTTCAAGTTGAATGTTGCATGGCAAAATGGCACCTTACCAAGGTGCATGGTGCACGATCCATGATGTAAGTGCACCATACCATAGTGCATGGGAAATAGTGAATTGTGGAACCGTGGCATACTAATTTCAGCGGTGAATAATTGTAGTAAACCGTAATAAGGTGAAAAGTGCGAGATGGACGGTTGAAAGGTACCATAGGAAAGTGTTGCATCCATAGTGGAAGTGCTCCGGTCCGATTTGCATAGTACATAGTGCAAGGTGGAAGTGCACCATAACAAGGCCCACACTACATAGTGCAAGTGCACTATACCAAGCTGCACGGTGCATAGTGCATGGTGGAAGTGAAAAAAACCATGGTGCAATGTGTTTAGTGGGAGTGCATTGTACCAAGGTTCAAGTTGAATGTTGCATGCTAGAATGGCACCTTACCAAGCTGCATGGTGCACGATCCATGATGGAAGTGCACCATACCATAGTGCATGGGAAATAGTGAATTGTGGAACCGTGGCATACTAATTTCAGCGAGTGAATAATTGTAGTAAACCGTAATAAGGTGAAAAGTGCGAGATGGACGGTTGAAAGGTACCATAGGAAAGTGTTGCATCCATAGTGGAAGTGCTCCGGTCCGATTTGCATAGTACATAGTGCAAGGTGGAAGTGCACCATAACAAGGCCCACACTACATAGTGCAAGTGCACTATACCAAGCTGCACGGTGCATAGTGCATGGTGGAAGTGAAAAAAACCATGGTGCAATGTGTTTAGTGGGAGTGCATTGTACCAAGGTTCAAGTTGAATGTTGCATGGCGAAATGGCACCTTACCAATATGCATGGTGCACAATCCATGATGGAAGTGCACCGTACCATAGTGCATGGGAGATAGTGAATTGTGGAACCGTGGCATACTAATTTCAGCAGTGAATAATTGTAGTAAACCGTAATAAGGTGAAAAGTGCGAGATGGACGGTTGAAAGGTACCATAGGAAAGTGTTGCATCCATAGTGGAAGTGCTCCGGTCCGATTTGCATAGTACATAGTGCAAGGTGGAAGTGCACCATAACAAGGCCCACACTACATAGTGCAATTGCACTATACCAAGCTGCACGGTGCATAGTGCATGGTGGAAGTGAAAAAAACCATGGTGCAATGTGTTTAGTGGGAGTGCATTGTACCAAGGTTCAAGTTGAATGTTGCATGGCTAGAATGGCACCTTACCAAGCTGCATGGTGCACAATCCATGATGGAAGTGCACCATACCATAGTGCATGGGAAATAGTGAATTGTGGAACCGTGGCATACTAATTTCAGCGATGAATAATTGTAGTAAACCGTAATAAGGTGAAAAGTGCGAGATGGACGGTTGAAAGGTACCATAGGAAAGTGTTGCATCCATAGTGGAAGTGCTCCGATCCGATTTGCATAGTACATAGTGCAAGGTGGAAGTGCACCATAACAAGGCCCACACTACATAGTGCAAGTGCACTATACCAAGCTGCACGGTGCATAGTGCATGGTGGAAGTGAAAAAAACCATGGTGCAATGTGTTTAGTGGGAGTGCATTGTACCAAGGTTCAAGTTGAATGTTGCATGGCAGAATGGCACCTTACCAAGCTGCATGGTGCACAGTCCATGATGGAAGTGCACCATACCATAGTGCATGGGAGATAGTGAATTGTGGAACCGTGGCATACTAATTTCAGCAGTGAATAGTTGTAGTAAACCGTAATAAGGTGAAAAGTGCGAGATGGACGGTTGAAAGGTACCATAGGAAAGTGTTGCATCCATAGTGGAAGTGCTCCGGTCCGATTTGCATAGTACATAGTGCAAGGTGGAAGTGCACCATAACAAGGCCCACACTACATAGTGCAAGTGCACTATACCAAGCTGCACGGTGCATAGTGCATGGTGGAAGTGAAAAAAACCATGGTGCAATGTGTTTAGTGGGAGTGCATTGTACCAAGGTTCAAGTTGAATGTTGCATGGCGAATGGCACCTTACCAAGCTGCATGGTGCACAATCCATGATGGAAGTGCACCGTACCATAGTGCATGGGAGATAGTGAATTGTGGAATCGTGGCATACTAATTTGAGTAGTGAATAGTTGTAGTAAACCGTAATAAGGTGAAAAGTGCGAGATGGACGGTTGAAAGGTACCATACGAAAGTGTTGCATCCATAGTGGAAGTGCTCCGAGTCCGATTTGCATAGTACATAGTGCAAGGTGGAAGTGCACCATAAAAAGGACCACACTACATAGTGCAAGTGCACTATAACAAGTTGCACGGTGCATAGTGCATGGTGGAAGTGAAAAAAACCATGGTGCAATGTGTTTAGTGGGAGTGCATTGTACCAAGGTTCAAGTTGAATGTTGCATGGCAGAATGGCACCTTACCAAGCTGCATGGTGCACAGTCCATGATGGAAGTGCATCGTACTATAGTGCATGGGAGATGGTGAATTGTGGAATCGTGGCATACTAATTTGAGTAGTGAATAGTTGTAGTAAACCGTAATAAGGTGAAAAGTGCGAGATGGACGGTTGAAAGGTACGATACGAAAGTGTTGCATCCATAGTTGTAGTGCTCCAGTCCGATTTGCATAGTACATAGTGCAAGGTGGAAGTGCACCATAAGAAGGCCCACACTACATAGGGCAAGTGCACTATACCAAGCTGCACGGTGCATAGTGCATGGTGGAAGTGAAAAAAACCATGGTGCAATGTGTTTAGTGGGAGTGCATTGTACCAAGGTTCAAGTTGAATGTTGCATGGCTGAATGGCACCTTTTTCAAGCTGCATGGTGCACAGTCCATGATGGAAGTGCATCGTACTATAGTGCATGGGAGATGGTGAATTGTGGAATCGTGGCATACTAATTTGAGTAGTGAATAGTTTTAGTAAACCGTAATAAGGTGAAAAGTGTGAGATGGATTGTTGAAAGGTACCATATGAAAGTGTTGCATCCATAGTGGAAGTGCTCTTGTCCGATTTGCATAGTACATAGTGCAAGGTGGAAGTGCACCATAACAAGGCCCACACTACATAGTGAAAGTGCACTATACCAAGGCCTTGCACGGTGCATAGTGCATGGTGGAAGTGAAAAAAACCATTGTGCAATGCGTTTAGTGGGAGGGCATTGTACCAACGTACAAGTTGCATGGTGCATGGCAGAATGGCACCGAACCAAGCTGCATGGTGCACAATCCATGATGGAACTGCACCGTACCATAGTGCATGGGAGATAGTGAATTGTGGAACCGTGGCATACTAATTTGAGCGGTGAATAGTTGTAGTAAACCGTAATAAGGTGAAAAGTGCGAGATGGACGGTTGAAAGGTACCATATGAAAGTCTTTGCGTCCATAGTGGAAGTGCCCAGGTCGATTTGCATAGTACATAGTGCAAGGTGGAAGTGCACCATAACAAGGCCCACACTACATAATGCAAGTGCAGTATACCAAGTGCACGGTGCATAGTGCATGGTGGAAGTGAAAAAAACCATTGTACAATGTGTTTAGTGGGAGTACATTGTACCAAGGTTCAAGTTGAATGGTGTACGGCGAATGGCACCTTACCAAACTGCATGGTGCACAGTCCATGATGGAAGTAAACGTAATAAGGTGAAAAGTGCGAGATGGACGGTTGAAAGGTACCATAGGAAAGTGTTGCATCCATAGTGGAAGTGCTCCGTCCATTTGCATAGTACATAGTGCAAGGTGGAAGTGCACCATAACAAGGCCCACTACATAGTGCAAGTGCACTATACAAGCTGCACGTGGTGCATGGTGGAAGTGAAAAAAACCATGGTGCAATGTGTTTAGTGGGAGTGCATTGTACCAAGGTTCAAGTTGAATGTTGCATGAGAATGGCACCTTACCAAGCTGCATGGTGCACAATCCATGATGGAAGTGCACCGTACCATAGTGCATGAATAGTGAATTGTGGAACCGTGGCATACTAATTTCATGGAGTGAATAGTTGTAAACGTAAATAAGGTGAAAAGTGCGAGATGGACGGTTGAAAGTACCATAGGAAAGTGTTGCATCCATAGTGGAAGTGCTCCGATCCGATTTGCATAGTACATAGTGCAAGGTGGAAGTGCACCATAACAAGGCCCACACTACATAGTGCAAGTGCACTATACCAAGCCGCACCAAGCATGGGCATGGTGGAAGTGAAAACCATGGTTTAATGTGTTTAGTGGGAGTGCATTGTACCAAGGGTTCAAGTTGAATGTTGCATATGCGTAATGGCACCTTACCATCCGCATGGTGCACAATCCATGATGGAAGTGCACCGTATCATAGTGCAAGGGAGATAGAGAATTGTGGAACCGTTGGATACTAATTTCAACAGTGAATGATTGTAGTAAACCGTAATACGGTGAAAAGTGCGAGATGGAAGGTTGAAAGGTACCATAGGAAAGTGTTGCATCCGTAGTGGAAGTGCTCCAGTCCGATTTGCAAAGTACATAGTGCAAGGTGGAAGTGCACCATAACAAGGCCCACACTACATAGTGCAAGTGCACTATACCAAGCTGCACGGTGCATAGTGCATGGTGGAAGTAAAACCATGGTTCAATGTGTTTAGTGGGAGTGCATTGTAAAAGGTTCAAGTTACATAGTGCATGGCGAGGAATGGGACCTTACCAAGCTGCATGGTGCACAATCCATGATGGAAGTGCACCGTACCATAGTCATGGGAGATGGTGAATCGTGGAATCGTGGCATACTAATTCCAAAAAGTGAATAGTTGTAGTAAACCGTAATAAGGTGAAAAGTGCGAGATGGACGGTTGAAGGTACCATTCAAAGTGGTGCATCCATAGTGGAAGTTCTCGGTCCGATTTCGCATAGTACATAGTGCAAGGTGGAAGTGCACAATAACAAGGCCCACACTACATCGTACGAGAGTGCACTATACCAAGTACCACGGTGCATAGTGCATGGTGGAAGTGAAAAAACCATTGTGCAATGCGTTTAGTGGGAGTGCATTGTACCAAGGTACAAGTTGCATGGTGCATGGCGAGAATGGCACCGAAGAGCAAAGCTGCATGGTGCACAATCCATGATTGAAGAACCGTACCATAGTGCATGGGAGATAGTGAATTGAGGAATCGTGGCATACTAATTTCAATAGTGAATAGTTGTAGTAAATCGTAATGAGGTGAAAAGTGCGAGATGGACGGTTGAAAGGTACCATACGAAAGTGTTGCGTCCACGGTGGAAGTGCTCTGTCCGATTTGCATAGTACATAGTGCAAGGTGGAAGTGCGCGATAACAAGGCCCACACTACATAGTGCAAGTGCACTATGCCAAGGCACACGGTGCATAGTGCATGGTGGAAGTGAAAAAAACCATGGTGCGGTGTGTTTGGTGGGAGTGCGTTGTACGAAGGTTCAAGTTGAATGTTGCATGGCGGAATGGCACCTTACCAAATTTGCATGGTGCATAGTCCATGATGGAAGTGCACCATACCATAGTGCATGGGAGATAGTGAATTGTGGAACCGTGGCATACTAATTTCAACGGTGAATATTGTAGTAAACCGTAATAAGGTGAAAAGTGCGAGATGGACGGTTGAAAGGTACCATAGGAAAGTGTTGCATCCATAGTGGAAGTGCTCCGGTCCGATTTGCATAGTACATAGTGCAAGGTGGAAGTGCACCATAACAAGGCCCACACTACATAGTGCAAGTGCACTATACCAAGCTACACGGTGCATAGTGCATGGTGGAAGTGAAAAAAACCATGGTGCAATGTGTTTAGTGGGAGTGCATTGTACCAAGGTTCAAGTTGAATGGTGCATGGCGAATGGCACCTTACCAAGTGCATGGTGCACAATCCATGATGGAAGTGCACCGTACCATAGTGCATGGGAGATAGTGAATTGTGGAAGTGGCATACTAATTTCAGCGATGAATAGTTGTAAACCGTAATAAGGTGAAAAGTGCGAGATGGACGGTTGAAAGGTACCATAGGAAAGTGTTGCATCCATAGTGGAAGTGCTCCGATCCGATTTGCATAGTACATAGTGCAAGGTGGAAGTGCACCATAACAAGGCCCACACTACATAGTGCAAGTGCACTATACCAAGCACG
>JAUJYP020000480.1:0-19074 GCA_030674075.2 Linum usitatissimum | reverse complement strand
TCCATACGCACGCCGAAGTTTCTTGCCGGCATGAGACGGACGAGGATTGGAAGCCGTTTGAAGCAGCCTCCCTGAAATATTTCAAAGCAGGCAAGGCACCCACGATTGCCGAGACAATCGCGTATTACCGTGAACGCAAAATCGGTCTCGTCATGTTCACCGTCGACATGGGCGCCGAACTGGGTGTGCATCGTGTGCCGAACGAAGAGGTCATCGAAGCGGCGCAAGACAACGGCGACATCATGATCGCGTTCGCGAGCGTCGATCCGCACAAAGGAAAACTCGGCGTGCGCGAAGCACGTCGACTGATCGAAACCGGAGTGGTGAAGGGCTTCAAGTTCCATCCCACGTGTCAGGGCTTTTTCCCAAACGATCAGCTGGCCTACCCCTTGTATGAAGTCATCGCGGAATACAAGTTGCCTGCCATTTTTCACAGTGGCTATTCCGGCATGGGTAGTGGCATGCCCGGTGGCGGTGGTCTCAAACTCAAGTATTCAAATCCGATTTATTTCGATGATGTCGCTGCCGATTTCCCGGACATGACGGTCATCATCGCGCACCTCGTGGCCGTGGCAGGACGAGGCACTCGCGGTATGCCAGCACAAGACAAACGTTTACATCGATCTCTCGGGCTGGTCACCGAAGTACTTCCCGCCGCAACTCGTGCAGTACGCGAACAGTCAACTGAAACACAAAATGCTCTTCGGTTCCGACTATCCATTGATCACGCCGGATCGCTGGATGAAGGATTTCGAGCAGGCGGGTTTCAAACCCGAAGTGCGGGATTTGATTCTGAAGCAGAATGCCATCAAGGCGTTGAAGTTGGGGTAGCTCGGCACTTTGTAGCAGTTGAGAGGAATCCGCTTTCTCGCGGTTCATGAAATCCCTCATCTGGTGACCGTTCGACGTGGTCAAATGGCCGTACGGCCGCCAAGGGTCTCCGCAACCCAGTCGACGATGTAGGCGCCCGCATTGGCGGGGTTATCGAAACTGGAATGCTGAACACCGCCCTCGCGTTCGGTGAAGACCTTCAATTCCCGCTTCGGGCTGTTGACGAGCTGTTCGTAGGTGCGCTGTGCCCAGTGCACCGGAATCTGAGAATCCTTCTCGCCATGCGTGACCAGGAAGGGCACCTTGATGCGCTCGACGACACCGTCCAGGTGAACGTTCTCGGCGATCCGCATAAAGTTATCCATGTCCTTCGCGCCCCACACCCATTGCACGTGCGCCCAATAATGCGGCACCGGGAAGTTGCCTTCCTTCTCTAGACGTTTCTTCTGCACGTCCCGCCAATCGTGGTTCGCACCCCAGGCCACCCCGCAGGCGAAGCGCGGTTCGAAGGCGACGGCGCGTGGGCAGTAGTAGCCGCTCAAAGAGACACCTTCGCAACCGATTCGTTTCGGGTCCACATCGGAACGGGTTTCCAGCCAATCGACGACCTTGCTCGCCCAAACTTCGGAGTTGTAGACGGCGGTCATGCCGTGCAGACGTAGCGCTTCGCCAGTGCCCGGCTGGTCGATGACCAAGGATGAGACGCCGCGTTGCGCGAGCCAACGCGGCAACCCTGCGCGATATTTCATCTCCTTGGTGGAGTCCAGGCCATTGAGCTGAACCAGAATGGGGGCACGGCCTGCAACGCCTTCGGCGCGGACAAGAAGGCCTGCGATATGTGCGTTGCCGTAGGGTATCTCGACTCGCTCGCAGTTCTCACCGGCCAGCCGGATGCCCTTGGAGAACACCTCCAGAGAGCGCTGGTACAGCTCGGCGCGTCCCGGCGCGCCGTGCGCCTGCAGGCGCTCGGCCGAAAGCAGGTAGGTGGCAGCACGGCCGTATTTGTGGCCGGCCGATATCATGCGGCCGCGCGATTCGTCTTCGGCAGCGAGTTCGCAGAGCCTGCCGGCCATGTTTGACCATGTCTCGCGGAAGGCCTTGGTGCCCGCGGCATCCGGCTGCTTGGCCGCTTCCTGTAGCGGGGCGCACATGGCTTCGATCTCGCCGATGCGCGCGCCCATTTCGATGGCGAAGTCGACGGACAGGTTCCATAGGTTCTGGTGCATTGGCGGCTAGTCATTCCCTGCGACAAAAGCTAACGATAACTCCGCATTTACTCAGCTAGGGCCGTGTCCCAGGCTCTCTTCAATGACCAGGAACGATGCCACTTGCATCGCCCGAATGAAAACTGCCGTTTTCGAATGTGATGAGCGAGCTCGATGCCTGCGATGGTGATGGCGGCGTTCCGGTATGACTTGAAGCCGGTCATCCAGGCGCAGCGGCGTTTGATGGCGCGATGGTCCTGTTCGACTATGTTGTTTAGGTATTGACTGGTCCTGACCTGCACATACTTCCATTTCGGATCTTCTCGGCGCAGTAGCCGCAGGGCTTGATGACTCGATCGAAAACCGTCGAGTGTTATTCTTCTCGGCCAACGCGGAAGGGATCCCTTCAAGGCCTTCCGGAAAAGGCCTGTGCAGCGAAAACGCCGCGATCAGGTCGAAGCAGGTAGTTTACGGTCTTGCCGTGTTTATCGACAGCGCGATACAGATACTCCCATCGCCCGCGCACTCGGATGTAAGTTTCGTCAACCCGCCAGGACGAATTCACGCGACGCGACCAACGATTCCAGCGCTTCTCAAACTCAGGGACGTACCGGATGACCCATCGAAGGATGGTGTATGCGAGAGGCGTATTCCTTGCTCAGCTAAGGTTGCGCTCAGGTCACGGTAACTGAGCCGGTAGGTGACGTACCACCGGACGCACAGCTGGATGGTGGCGGCGTCGAATCGACGACGACGGTAGATTGGGTCTCGGGCGATCGGAAGAGTCATGCATGTCTCCAGCGCGAGTTGACGATCACAGTTCTCACGCTGGGAACCGGTAATGCACCAGAACCAAGTCGGTGCGCGGCGAGCTGTGGACACTTTTTCAAAGGTGCGGTTTGCAACGGATTGCAACAGTTTGCCTCTGCTGAGATGCGATCAATGCAGCCGCCTCCGCAGCTTGTGCAACTCTATCGCTTCCTGCGTAGCAAGCTGAACGCCCACCGATCCCCGCCGAGGCTCGGCTGCGCATCCACGATCAGTCGTAAGTGCTCAATCCAGCTGACGTGTGGCACATGCTTTTTTTCAGATGTAAAGCCCTACAGTTCCGCAGTTCCCGCGCACCAAAAAATGCTGTAGCCCGGTGACCGATCTGCCTCCGGGGGGCTCTCCAGATAGAGTGCGAGTCGCATGGGCGTCACATCCGGGTGTCAGCGACGGAGCCATGGGAGCAATTGCCAAGTCGTTTTGCGATAGGCTGGCCTCATCCAACAGCAGTTTGAGTTCCTCGACATCGCCGCGCAGGATGGCCTGCTAAATGCCAGCCTACAGTGTGGTTGTAGGATTCGTGAGTGATGCCTGGACGAATCGCCCTCTCCCGACGGCTGTGTCGCTTGCTGCGTTCCATGCCCCTTCTCCCGCTGAGCTCCATTTACCTCAATGGTAATGCCGACGTACAGTTGAAGGTAGCTCCTTTGAGCCGCGTGCCGCAGCTGTCCTCCCCGTTATCGAACTTGTCTTTGGGAGGTTGATCTGCCAGAGCCGTCGGATCTGTTCCATTTGTTGGATCACCGTAGACGTAGGCATAGAGGTTGATGTCATCTTGAGTTCCAACTGGATCCGTCTGAAGGAACCCTCCCAGTAGTGGATCGTACACCCGCGACTTGTAGTGATATAGCTATGCTTCCGGCAGCGCTATCTGCCCGGTTCTCTATCCGTATCCGCGCCCGCGGTTGGAATACTGGAAGGGCAGACGCACCCGAGGCAGCAGATGCTCGATGGTGCCCAGAAGGTTGCCGATCGGATGACGATTGGCAGTAGCCCGCATGAACGTGGTGGTTCCACCATTGATCTTGGTATATCGGTTCAGAGCATCGATCCCATAGGTCTTGCTGGCAGTCGCGGGAGCGCAGGTGTAGAGCGAGTTGTACATGGTTCGCTCTCGGTGGAAAGGTTCCCGCCAAGCCTGTTAGTCTGTCCTATTCGCGAGTTGTGCTGGTTTTCAGCGAAGATCTATTCCGCGAAGCGAAAACCCACCAACCATGGCGAACGCCCCATAGAAGACTCCTGGCACGATCATCCAGTAGTTGGTTCTTTGTGTGGAAAAGAAAATTCCGGTTGCAATCAATATCGGTCCAAGGATCAGCGCTGTCCTCGACACTACGGGCCACTCACGGACCTTTGCAAAGAGTCCCAGTTTGTAGGCGACAATAGCAAACGCGGTGAACAGGGCGAGACCCAACCAGACAAACTTGACCACGATCCAAAAATAGGCGATCAGGGCAGGGTTGAAGACTGTGTTCGACACGAGGACCGAGAGACGTCGACTCCTCCTTACCATTCCGATTTGATTTGTATCGTTCATTGTTAGTTCCAGATCTCGGAGCCCGATTCGAAGTGACATGAGACGTCGGCGGTACACCCGGACGACTGCGACGAATTGGGGCTCTGATTAGTCGAACCGCCGTGAGTGCCACCTTTTTGAGTGTCCCGGTCGGTTCTCGTATTTGGCGGCGCCTCGTCTTCCAGCTGTGTCTGCGGCTCGGCCTGCATGTCTAGTTTCCAAAAGTCGACTCCTGAGCCTGATTTACACGAAGCACCGATCGGGACTGCAGAACAACGATCCGACCCGCATCTATAAATTCTATTTCGCATCGTCGGGAGGTTCATCTGCCAGACCTGTCGGATCGGTTCCATTTGTTGGATCACCGCGGACGTAGGCATAGAGGTTGAAGTCATCTTATGCGCCGAAGTTACCGGCCTATGAATCCCCCTTGAAGTAGTGAACGTTCTCGAACTGCACAGGATACGTCTCGAGTCGCTCTATCAGTTCATCCTCGTAGTCGGTTGTCGCACGATCGGCGTAGACCTTGTCCACTAGCCATTCGAACCCTCTGATCTCCAAATGGTTTTCTGCGAGTTCCATCGAAATAAGCCGGCAACATTCGGTTATCTCGCTTGCCTTGCACACAAACACAGCATATGCACCGCGATTGCCGTTGTTAAACTGTTCCGTACCTGGTTTAACAATACAGAATGCCTTTCCAAGCCATATCGTCATAGCGGCAAACTAACAGCTTTTGTCTGGTGGGCAATGATGCACCACTGGCTTAACGTTTTCCCCATTTGCATCCTCTGCCTGGAAGTGGGGCTTTTGTCCGTCCTGCGGATGAGCATCGTGTCGCACCTTCCCTCCGACGCGATCGGCTTCCCTTTTGGGGTCTCTATGGCGCCCTTTCGCGTGGAATGCTGAACGGTATGCACTTTCGGCTTACCGCTTGGTCCCAGCCTTGGCACGCTGTACCGACGCTCGAATCCTGTCATAAATGACATCGCATGCCGAGGGAATTTGGGATCTGAGTCTGGCCATCCGCAGACTGGATGAGTGACTATTGCTTAAGTTTTTGGCGTAAACGTCGCTTGTCGCGAGCAGAGTAAGGAGTAAGGAGCTGAGTTCAGACGGAGAAAATGATTGTGTCTGGGTAATTTTCGGATGCGATGAGCGAGCTCAATCCTGCGAGGGATATCAATTGGTGTTGCACAAAGGACTCACTCTGCTGACTCGGATGGATCGAATGATCGGTGTCAGAGTTCGCACACGCGGGCAGCATTACTGGGGGCGAGGAGGGCCGCGGTTCAATTCATGTTAGATCAGATCAGGATCTTGCAGCCACGAAGGAAGGTCGCGCATCCCGTGGAGCACGCGCCAGACATCAATGTGTTCACTTCGCTCTACGTAGAAAACCAGGTGCGGATACTTCTTCAAACGCCAGCAGCGCAGGCCGGGAAGGTTCAGCTCACCGGCATGGCGTGACGAGCCCGTATCCGGGTGGCGCCCGATATGGGTATAGGCCTGTTCCAAGGCATCAATGAATCCTAGGGCAGCCTCCGGCGCGTTCTCACTCAAGTAGTAGTCGATGGCTTCATCTACATCCTGCTCAGCGCGCTCGCGTGGGATGACTGCCTTCGGCTTCACCGACGATTGCCTGGCCTGGCCGACTTGACCTTTCGGCGCAGCCGGTCAAAGTAGGCATCATCAACCGGCTTGGTCTGTGCAGAAGCAGCGCCTTCGAGCAGAAGACCGCGTAACTTCAGGCGATCCTGATCCTTTCGTATGAGTTCGCGCACGTACTCGCTGCTCGTACCGTAGCCGCGCTCGTTGACCTGCTCGTCGACAAAATCCTTGAGCGACTCAGGCAGGGAGATGTTCATGGTGCTCATAGCTTGAATCATAGCTCGTTTGGCAAAATTTGGCAAAGCAGCCGCAGCGGCTCACTGGGACACACCCAATGCGAGCTACATTGCCATCACTTTGTCTTCCGCGGCTTTTGCACGCGAAGCGATTCGCGAAATTCGACTCGACTTTGCTTTGGAGACCGAAATGTTGTGCTCCATCGCACTCCGGTAATGCTCATGCGAAGTCTTGCTGCGACTCATCACGTGCTTCGCGCATTTCAGTGGCTGGTCGACATGGCTGCTCACGACGGGCACAGCGAGCGGATCCAGCCTCGTTACTCTGAATGCCACAGTCACGCCGGATTGTGACGACTGTATGCGCCTGCCTGGATTGAGGAATAACACAAACAGTGAATGCGCATTCTCGAAACTCACAGCTTATGCACAGAGCGAGGTGGCCAACCTCGGATCATGAGGCGCCGCCGCGGTCAGATGGATCCGATTCTGCCGAGCCGACACACGCAATGGCTCAGGGTCTGCGTCGTCGGCGGCAGCGTCGTGTCAACGAACTTGTTGGCGCCCGGCGCCGACATGGCGACATCGTGGACACCCTTTCTGTGGACCGACTGTGGACCTTTTGCCCCGCGACACCCCGCGACGCGGTGCAACCGTGTCCGACCGCTCACCGCACAGGCCAAGCCTGCACGGGCGGGTCGCTCGCCGTTCTCACATTAGCATTGGAGGCTCTAAGGCTCTAATTTTATTAGAGTTTCTGTCGCAGACCGTCGCTTTGTGTTGCGAACGGTCGCGAACCTGCTAGGCTGCGCGGCTACGTCGGGGTGTAGCTCAGCCTGGTAGAGCAT
Source organism: Linum usitatissimum (assembly GCA_030674075.2). NCBI lineage: Eukaryota > Viridiplantae > Streptophyta > Magnoliopsida > Malpighiales > Linaceae > Linum > Linum usitatissimum. The sequence continues at coordinate 11,999 of JAUJYP020000480.1, read as the reverse complement.
CTGCTTTGGGAGCAGAGGGTCGCAAGTTCAAATCCTGTCACCCCGACCATTGAATCATTGCTTCCGCCGCGCAGCCGATAGTACAGGTCGCGCCGGAAAGAGCCGGCTTCGACGAGTTGGGTTAGCGGCCGGTTGCTCGCCGCGATGATCCGGACGTTGACCCGACGGGTCTGGTCGGTTCCGAGCAACTTGACCTCGCCCTCCTGCAAGATCCGCAACAGGTTGGCCTGTACCGAAGCGGAGGTGTCGGAGATCTCGTCCCCGATGCAACACTGAGTCGGCAAACTTCAGCTCGCGGCTCAGGTAACGATGAATGCGCGCCAACTCACAACTCTCCCGCGCGCGCTCGAGCATCAGGCTGATCTGCTCGGGCTCCCAGGGCGCCATGATGACTTGATAGATTGCGGCGTCGTTGATGGCCTTAGCGATCTCCTCGCGGCGGGCGCTGACCAGCACCAGAAAACGAATGGCGTTGGGCCACGGTTCCCGCATGCGCTGCAGAAAATCCACACCCCGACCGTCGTCATAGGCCAAGAGCACCTTCAATTCGTCGCAGGTGCGCACGCCAACCTGCTTTGCAGTTTGATAACATCACTTGAAGTACCGGGTCAAAGGCGCAAGTGCAGCATGAGCCCCCGCCGGCGGCCGCTTGAGTACGCATCGGTATCCGTGATCCGCGCACGCCGCACTGCGACCTTGGTCTGCTACTTTGCCGGACAAATCGCGAACGGTGTCGTCATCCGAGTTGCCTACCCCAGCTGTGATCATCGCACGGCAATATACATCGCAGCCGGCGTGCTGGACTGCCTACCCTTGGCCGCCGCAATAGTCGACGGCCGCGGCACGGTAGTCGCCGCGAATGCGACATGGCAGGAAATCGGCGCGCTAGTGCCGGATTACCTTTCCTGCGAGGCCGATCTCGCCTGCTGCATTGCGTCGCGAGAAGTTTGGTTCGAGGTGCGCGTACGGCGCGTCGGCGGCGATGCGAACCTGCGCCTCGTTACGTATTCCGACGTCACCGATCAGCGCAGCGCCGCTCACGACGCCTCCGCAAAACGTGCACAGCAGGCCGGACGGGAGCGCCAGGCCCTGCAGCACCAGCTACTGGCGCGCTTCGGCCAGTTCGCGCTCGAAAGCCCTCCTTTTCACGAAGTTCTGGCGGAAGCGGTTGAGGTCGTCCGTCGGGGTCTCGATGTGCAGTTGTGCCGCGTCCTGGAGGCCACCGAAGACGATAGCACCTTGCTCCATGTGGCCGGTTGTGGTTGGAGCGAGGCCAGCCTCCAATCCCGCGAATTCGACGCGGCGTTGGAAACAGAAAACCGCTTCGTGCTCGGCGCGCGCGAGTCCTTCGTCGTGGAGGATTATGCGACCCAGGCCCGCGTGAAAGCCTCGCCGATTCAGCGACTGCTGGGAGTGCGTAGCTCGGCGGAGGCCCTGATCAGCCGGCTCCGTGGCGGGACTTATGGAATGATTGGTGCCTATGCGTACGAACCCGGTCATTTCGACCGCGTCAGCGCAGACTTCATACAGAGCATCGCCAACACGCTCGCAGCCTTCATCGAGCGTAAACGCACGGAAGATCGGCTCGCGTACATGGCGCAGTTCGATGCCCTGACCGGCTTGCCGAATCGAACTCTCTATCTAGATCGCCTGGCGCACAGCCTGGTGGAGGCCGGGCGCGATAAGCTGCCGGTGGGCGTGTTGTTTGTTGATATCGACCGATTCAAAGGGGTCAACGACACCCTCGGCCACGCAATTGGCGATCAACTGCTCGTCGAGATCGCCACGAGACTGTCCCAAGTGGTGCGTCCGACCGATACTGTGGGACGCCTGAGTGGCGATGAGTTTGCGATAGCCCTCGCCCACCTGACGCACGCCGAGGATGCCGGGATCGTGGCGCAGAAGGTTGTCGCCTCGCTCGCCGAGCCTTTTACAGTCAACGGGAGCTGGTCTACGTATCCGCCAGCGTTGGTATCAGTATCCATCCGAGTGACGGCACGGAGCCGGACATCCTGCTCAAGAACGCGGACGCGGCAATGTATCGCGCCAAGGAGGCCGGGCGCAGCGGCTATCAATTCTTCGTGTCGAGCATGCACGAGCGGGCCGTACAACGGACGCGCACCGGAAGCATGTTGCGCGGCGCCGTGGACCGGCGGGAATACGTGCTGCACTACCAGCCCAAGATCGAAATAGCGAGTGGACGGATCAGTGGTCTCGAAGCCTTGCTGCGTTGGCAGAGCCCGGATCGGGGCCTGGTGCCCCCCGGGGATTTCATTGCAGTACTGGAGGATACAGGACTGATCGTCGAGGTCGGCGAATGGGTGATCAAGGAAGTCTGCGCACAGATCCGCCGTTGGGAAAGCAGCGGCATCCCCGCACCACCCGTGGCGATTAATCTTCACCGCGACAGTTGCGACAGCCGAATCTGACGACGATGATCGCGGATACTCTGTCCCATAGCCGTGTCGCGCCCACCAAACTGGAGTTCGAGCTGACCGAGACAGCCCTGATGGCGGACCTGGAGTCCGCCGCCCAGGTGCTGCAGACGCTCAAGTCGACCGGGGTCAGGATTTCTCTCGATGACTTCGGGACCGGGTACTCGAGTCTGACCCACATCCGGCGCTTTCCCCTGGATGCGCTGAAGATCGATCGCGGATTCGTCAATGGCGTGACGGACGACCCCGATGATGCGACGATCGTGACGGCTGTCATCGGGCTTGCGCACAACTTGCATTTGCGTGTAATCGCCGAAGGGGTCGAGACTCAGGCGCACCTGGAATTCCTGCGGACGCATGGTTGTGATGAGGCGCAGGGCTATTACTTCGCGCGCCCCCGGCCCGGGAGGCGATCACCCGGAAGTTGGCCGGACAGGAGTTGGCTGATCTTGGGGTCCCGCTGAGCGCTCACGACGGGCCGTCGGGCCCAATTCGCACTTGATTCAAACAATCCAATGGTCAACTCCCTGACCTGGAATGCCTGGCGCGCGGGTCGAAGATCATGCGCCGATAACCTCTGTCATAGGCGTTTTCAATGGATGGGAGGAAGGGCAGCTGTTTGGTTGCGTCGGGCAGGTTCGCCGGCACAGGGCATCCAGCATCTCAGGGAGAGGGCGGGCTAGTGCCACCTGCCAGAATGGGGGCACCTCGGGAAACTGCGCAGCTTACGGTAGCTGAACGATACTCGGGATCGACGACCCTAGACCTCCAGCCGGTGGTGGCGGTAGCCGTCGTAGCGGGCCACATTCACTGCGCGTCATCACACTCGACGGGCGCACCAGATTTGACGCAGTGGTGGCCGAAGTGGATGCTACGAATGCCGTTCGGATGTGGGAGCTTCGGCGCTCTGTCCGAAACGATAGTTGACAGGATTGCCAACTCCAAAGCGGCGTCACGCCGTCGTCGCGAACTCGATTGGCTTCCGACTCGCTTGGTGAGTCTCCTGCTGATACCTTCGTGCAATAGCAACAGTTGCTGGTCGAGCGCCCAATGAGAGCGTCGGATTGCTCTGAGGCAGCCGGCAAGCTTCGATCGCGTTGCAAAGCAGGTGTTAGTACCAGGAGAGGAGGGACTCGGAATGAAACAAGAACATATCTGGATTTCCGGAGCCATACTGGTCGCGGTGGCGGTTGTGAGCGGTGTGGCGATTTCCGCTCAAGACAAGTACACAGTGAGATTACCCGATGGAGTGCCGCTCTCCGACTTCCGGGGTTACGAGGACTGGCAGCTGATCTCTACGTCAAAGACCGACGACCGGCTCAAAGTGATCCTGGGCAATCCCACGATCATCGCCGCCTTCAAGTCGGGTATTCCGGGCAACGGCAAGCCATTCCCGCAGGGCTCGAAGATCGCCAAGATTCAGTGGAAACCGAAAAAGAGTACCGAGGCACCGTTTGTCGTGGATGTCCCTGACACCTTCGCGGACCTTTTCCTCATGGAAAAGGATAGCAAGAGATTTTCGCTGACCGGCGGATGGGGATATGCTCAGTTCGACTATGACCCGGCGTCGGCTACGTACTCCGCCGACAAGGCCGGCACCCGCGGTTGCGGGGACGTGTGTCACGTCAAAGTGAAGGCAAAGGATTACGTATTCCATCCTTATCAACTGCGTTGAGTCCTCACTCGGCAAATCAACGGAACTGATCTGATGGTCACGATCACGAAAGCCTCGGTAGCGCTGTGCCTTGGACTGGGTGCCGTCATGCTGTTGGCGCAGAGCGCGCAGAGCGCGCAGGGCGCCGGCTCGCAGCTGCCCGACCCCGCCGAGGCCCACACTGCCGATAAACTCTACCGGCTCGATTGCGGGCGCTCCGTTGCGAACGACGAGTCGGTCTGGACACCGGGTGAAAACGTTGGACGTGCTGTCGAGTTCTCTTCGACGTGCTGGCTCGTAAAGCACGGCGTCGATTGGTTGCTCTGGGATACCGGCGTTCCGGAGTCAGCTCTCAACAACCCCGACGGCTGGTCCACACTGCCGAAGCTGATCGTCTATCACCTTGACAAGTCCTTAACGGGTCAACTCGCCGAAATCGGGCTCGAGCCGAGTGACATTACGTATGTTGCGATCTCGCACTCACATGGGGACCACATTGGCAACGTGCGCTCTTTCCCCAACTCCAAGATTCTGCTGCAGCGAGCCGAGTACACGTGGATCAATACCGGCGATGGGTCGAATGACAATGTCAATCAATTGATGGCATTGGCGCGCAAGCTGATGGGCACCCCGAAGAATCTTCAGCTTGTCGATGGCGATACGAATGTCTTCGGCGACGGCAGCGTCACCCTGATCTCAACCCCGGGGCACACGCCAGGCAGCCAGTCGCTGCTGGTTCATCTCAAGAAGACGGGGTTTGTGATCCTCTCTGGAGACGTCGCGCACTCCGAGAGAAATTTTGAGAAGGACGTGGTGCCGTCCCTCAATACTGACAAGGCGCGGTCAATAGCCTCGATGGAAAAGATCAGGCGTATGATCGCAACCTACAAGGCGGTGTTCTTCATCAATCACGACAAAGGGCAAACAGACACGCTTAAGCTGTTACCGGAGTTCTACAACTGAGGTTCGCTTCGCGCGGCCGGCCTCGGATTCCGAATTCTGAATACGATGAGCTTGTACCCCAACACCATATCCGAGTTGGAGTCCTCAATGAACAGCATACAGGTCGAGCAGAAGAGCTATGAGATGCCCCCGCGAGAGGGAATCAGCATCGCGCATTTCCTCACCATCGCCGACATCGAGCGGTCGGCTCGGTACTACGAGAAGGTCTTCGGCGCACGTATTCTGAGCCTAGGTGACGGTAACGCGCCTGCGTACTTGCAGCTTGCGAATATCTGGATGATTCTGAACGTTGGAGGCGGTCCAACCCCGGATAAGCCGACGGTAACGCTCAGCGTCCCCGACCCGAATCACATCAACAGCTTCATGAATTTCCGCGTCGCAGATATTCAAGCGTGCTATGAACTGTGGAAGAGTCGAGGAGCGGAGTTCATCACGGAGCCGATCCCCAAGTACGGTGAAACGCGCTGCTACATCCGTGATCCTGACGGATATATTATCGAGGTTGGGCAGAGTACCGACATCGTGTATGGCTGACGCTCGGCTGGATGGGATGTCAGACTAAGACGATGCCCGCTGGGCGCTGGCTATTCGGCGCGAAGCTCTGCTCACGCCTCAATTGCCGGATCGCGAGCCCGAGCGGCCCGACAACGGCGCACTGACTGTTACATCGCCGGAAGCGCTTCCGTGCGGACTCTCTTGAGAAGCGCATACCGGTGGACACCGTCTCTGCCTTCGCGGCGGGCTTTTGCATTGTAAGGAAGCCCGCTTGCCGTATATGCACCTTGCATATACACTATGGGCATGGTCACATGGGATGAGGCCAAGCGGCGACGGAACCTCGAGGATCACGGCATCGACTTTGCCGACCTCGAAGAGTTCTTCGACGGCGACCTGCTCACCCGTGAGGATACGCGCGAAGCCTACGGCGAGGTGCGCTACCAGAGCATCGGTGTGCTCGACGGCACGACCTTGTTCGTGGCGTGGACGCAGCGCGGCGATGAACCCCATCTGATATCAGCCAGAAAGGCGATCAAACATGAAAAGCAAGCGTGGAGCAAACGCTATACGAAGCGCTAAAGGTGGGATGGCCAAAAGTCAAACCGACTGGGCGCGAGTACGCACCATGAAGGATGCGGATATCCACTTTACGGCCGATGCCCCGCGGACTTCCGTCGAAGATTGGGCGGATGCCGTGGCGCATCGGGGCCTACCTGTGCCAGCGCGTAAGGAGCAGATTGCCCTACGCGCCGATGCCGATGTACTCGCTTGGTATCGAGCGCAGGGTGCCGGCTGGCAGACACGCATGAACGCAGTGCTCAAGGCGTTTCGGGACGCGACCCGGAGCAGATGAGCCAAGGCGAGCGCGCTACCGCGTTGCTACCGTTCTGCGCCAAACGAACCAGCACGGACGATACCGCTACGAGCTACAGGGTCTGAATAATCAGTACCTTGCGGCGCCGGCGGCACTCCTCTCAGCCGTTGTAATTTGCAACCACGCGAACGACCTTGCCGTTCGCGTCAATCTCCATGAATTCGCCGGTCTTTGTACCCTTCTGGTTGGTGTAGTAAAGAACCACACTGGACACGCCCCACAGCACGTCCAGGAGCACGAACTTCAGGTTGGGGTACGCCTCGAGGCCTCTCTTGAAATAGGCGCGCAGAGCGTCCTTGCCTGCGACCGTGCCTGAGGGGTCCTCGAATCCCCGCGGCTGCCGGTGATACCAGAACAACATCATCCGCATAGTGGGACATGATTTCATCGAGATCGTGGGCGTTCCACGCCCGAATCCAATGGGCCGCCAGGTCCTGTGCGCTGTCCGCGGTTTGCATTTCTCGCATCCGTTATTTTGGGGTGTCAGTCGAGGCATTTTAACGCGCCTCGACCATTGTCGTCGGCTGCGAAAAGATCGCATCAGATCACGAGTGGACGGGGACACAGTACACTTCTACGCTTCCGCCATGCATCGATTCAGTCACGCCAGTGCAGTCACTGAGGCGCGCGTGGCGTTGAATGCACTCGCTCGCGCCGCACGGGCCTGAGCTCAGGCTCCCTCGCCGAAGCGCTGCTTTCCGCCTACGAACGTGCGCAGCACCTTGACTGACGGAATCTTGTCCGGGTCCACTGACAGCAGGTTGGCATCCAACACCGCGATGTCAGCCAGAAAGCCTTGCTTGATTTGGCCGGTACGGTCCTCCATGAAGCCCGCGTAGGCATTGTTTCTCGTGTAGCAGACGAGAGCCTTTTCCGCCGGCACCTTCTGATCCGGCAACCAGCCGTTGGGATTGGCGCCGTCAATGGTGCGGCGGGTGATTGCGCCATAGAGGCCGGTGAGGGGGGTCCAGAGGGGCGACGGGCCAGTCGGATCCGGAAAGTGACGACGGCACCACTTTCAATGAGTGAGCGGAAGGCGTACGTCCCCTGGAGCCGTTTCGGTCCGATTCTCTGAACAGCCCATCGGCCATCGTCGATGGCGTGATAGGGCTGCACGGACGCGATGACCTTCTGTTTTGCGAAGCGCGGAATGGCTGAGGCGGTCAGGTGTTGAGCGTGTTCGATTCGAAATCGGCGGTCGCGCGGGCCGTTTTTGGCTGCGATCTCGGCAAACAGATCCAACACGTTGTCATTCGCTTCATCACCGATCGCGTGGATTGCAACCTGCAGGCCATGCGCGTCGGCGCCTGTGACCCAGGAGCGAAGGTTCTCGAGACTGTTTACGCGGACGCCCTTCTGACCGACAGCGTCCGAGTAATCGCTGTGGAAAACAGCCGTGCGCGATCCGAGTGACCCGTCGGCCAAACCCTTGACTGCGCCCCATCGCACCCAGTCGTCGCCGCGCCCATCCTTCTCAACAATGCCGACCATCTTTTCCCAGTCCTGTATCGGCGTCATTGCGTAAAAGCGCATGCCCGTCTCCCCTTGGCGCGCAATCGTCGCAGTGCAACGTAGGTGTTCCAGTCGAACGGTTCGGGGTTATGAACCTGCGCGACGCCTTTGCTGAGCCCGTGAGCGATGCCCTTGCGCATGGCCTCATCGGTATCTGCATTCGTCGGTGCTGGGATTACGCGGTCGACGAGGTCTTTCGCGTTGTCCTTGAGCACACCAGTAGGTTCGCCCTTGGAGTCGCGGACGATGACACCGCCCGAGGGATCAGGGGTGTTGCGGGTGATGCCGGCGAGTTTGAGAGCGGCTGTATTCAAGAGATAACTGTGCAAGTCAGTTCGGGGAATCGCGACGGGGGTATCGCCTGTTGCACCGTCTATCCATTGACGCGTTGGCAACTCGCCGCCCAGCCGGTGTTCGTCCCATGACCCACCCAGAATCCATTTGCCGGGTCTGCTGTGGGCCGCGGCACCAAGACGCGCGGCGAAGTCTGCACGGCCGGTGGAGTCGAGCAGGTTTGGCTGCGTGAGCATCACCGCGCCACGCAGGAAATGGGTGTGGTTATCAACGAAGGCCGGCATTACGAACGCGCCACCGAGGTCGATAACACGGGTGGATTTTGCGGTGCGAGAACGCACGGTGTCAGCGCCTAAGGCCGTGATTCGGTCGCCCGTGATGCCCAGAGCCTTTTCGGGGGTTCCATTCGGTTGGCCGGTCCAGATGGTGGCATTGACCAGTGCGATGTCCAACGGACGATCGGCAGCCCACGCCCTGGAAGCAATCACGAGCGATGCGGATGCAGTGTGCGTGAGGAAAGACCGTCGATTCAGCATTCGAGGACCCCCAGTACGTTTTCTTGGGTGTCACTTAACTGGAGTTCTGCAAGAAGTGCAACCTCCAGGGACTTCCGGAACGCCACATCCCTCAGTGACGGGTTTCCGTCTGGTAGCGGATGGTCACTGTCTGATTGGGGGGCACGACAAACGCGAAAGATGGGCTGGCGTTGTGGGTCGTAAGTGGCGCGTCGGCTGCGATCAACTGCTCATCCGCATCGAGCTGCAGCCGCAGCTCGAAGTGGACTTCAGAGTCGCGCGCGTTGTGTATCTCAACGCGATTGACACTATCCACAACACCCGATTTGAAGCGAACTACTCCGCGCAGCAAGCCTGGCCGGGTGTACGCCGAGGTTTTCTCCCGGACGGATTTAATCTGCACGTCCGCACTGGTGCCGAGACCCAGCTCGACGTCCTCGTTCAAAGCGGTATCGCGCAGCGAAGTCTCACCGATCAGGAGCGGTGCATCCGCGGTCGCAAGGAAGCTCGCAACACTGCCCGAGGGCAGAGGCAGTCCGAGATGATGTTCGGAGTCATTGCGGGTTCGAAGGGATTTGTTGGCAGGTGTGGAGTCGAGCATCGCATTCGCCTCCAGGTCGATGCCGTATACGAGGTCAACGGGGATGTCTTCGCGGTCGAGCAAACGGACCTGTTTGATCTGCCGGCTGTTGAGGGTGGTGCGGTCGGGGACCCGGTATAGTTTCAGGTCGCCGAGCTGTTCCTGCAGCACGCGCCTGGCTCCGGTGACCATGACTTCCTCGATTCCGTCTTCGAGCGCCATGGCGGTGGGCGCCTGGCGTTTTGCCTGCACCACGAAACGATCAGACCCGTCTTCGCTCGTGTTTCCCGAAGGCCAACACTCCGCGATGATGGGTGAGCCGAGATCGAGTGGCTCTATCTCACCCGTCGAGTGATTGACGCGCCCGGCGACGATTTGCGTTCGGGCGGATGGAAAACCGATCCCATTGCCGTTGGCCAGTGTGACCCAGGCTCCGAGAGTCATGGTTTTTTGATCGGGGGCGAGGGTGGCGACGTAGCTCGCCATCCAGTCAAAGCCACGGGCAAGATAAGACAGAGTTATCTTCGCCGTAGTAGTCGTCGAGCTGCGCACTCCGCCGACAACGTCGGCGATGATGACAGATCTGTGTTGGTGATGAAGCTGAGAGTCTCGGGAAGTCCGGAGCAGCGCAGCGCCTCGATGCCCTCGGAGGTCTCAAAAAGGATGCCGCCGTCCGGGCCTGAGCGGATTTTTGCAAAGCTGCGCCGGGGTTTGCCGGTCTTGGGGTTGGTGCGGACCAGCATGACCGAGCGGCCGAGGGTCGCGGCAACGAGCGCGGCGGGGCTCAGCAGGCTTGCGTCGCGATTCTTTTCGAGCACGATACCGGGCAATCCCGTGATGATGACGCTCTCCGGCTCGATGCCGTCGGCGACACCTTCAAACCGCACCCGGTTTTCACCTTCTGTCAGGTTCACTGTCCTGGTTTCGGTTACCAGCGCAAAGCCGCCCAGGTCATCCACATCCAGTTGCGGCCCAGGACCGTCTTCGTCCCTCGGTGCGTAAGTTCGGTCGGGTGACCGGTACACGGTAACTGACAAATCACTCGCGCCCGGCACAGCCACATCGCCCGCCGTCGCACCGATAGGAAGCGAGCCTAACAACATCAACAGCGGTCGAAGCAGGAGACGCACGAAGCGCGGCTAGAAGCGGGTTGTAATAGTCGCTGTGACCACGGTCTTGCCGTTGGCAGGAATCTGCACCTGCCATTCCACGACGTCCGCATCACGTCGCTTGCTCTTTTGACTCTCCGCGGTAATCGACGAATCGCCCCACAGGCCAGCCTGCAACAGCGCCACGGTGACCGGCTTGGGTAGTGCGTTGGTCAGGGTGTAGCGCATCTCCGTGCGCCAGTTGAAATCGCCGATGGAGGTCCGTTTCACGACCGTCGGTTGGACCTTGACATCGAAGGCATCTCCCGTCGCCAGTGACAATTGAGAGATCCCATGGGCGTGTGATCGATCTCACTCTCACCAATGAATTGCGGCTCGCCACGGGTGTCGCGCATATAGAAGCGCAGCGTACCCGCCGGGAGCTGGTCCCCCAGGCCTGCCTTGGAGCCGGTGGTGAACCGGTACACGGATTGGGCGCTCAGCGGCTGTTCCGAGGTTGCCAGCCAGGCATTGCGGAACTCGTAGCCGTGCTCGGCGGGAACGCCGTGAACATCCAGAAAACTGACCTGTTTGGTCTGCAGGTTGGCAATAGTGGTGCGCTCTGCGATCGGATACAGATAAAAGTCGCCGAGTCGTTCGCGCGTGCCACTTTCGGTTCCGGCCTCCGCAACGGTCGGACGCGGTCGGCGCCGATCCCAGGCCGGAGTTTTGCTTCGACTGGCCGGGCGAGCCGGCAACCAGCAGGGTCTTCGCGTCGTCGTAGGTCGTACCGCTCGAGTTGGTCAGGGTGACCCAACCTTGCACATCGAGCTTGGAGTCCGCTTCATTGAACAGCGCGACGTAATCGGCTTTCCAGCCCAGCCCCGGAGTGAGATAGCTCAATGTCGCCGGGCGGGCGCCGCCGCGCGGACTGTTGACCGTCACCGAGAGTGTCGGCCGGGCCCGCAGGTTGTCGGGCACCTTGTCGAATATCACGCGCACCGGCAACCCATCGTCCCGCAGCACTTCAATGCGTTCGCCGATCTTGAGAACGACACCGCCATTGGTGGCCAGTACGAGCGCCTTCTCGCGCGTTTCCGCGCCTGAGCCGGGGCTGACTCGTACGAGAGTCACTTCCTGCCCTACGGCCTTCTCCATCAGTTTGGCCGGCGTCAGCAGGTCGAAATCGAAATTCTGCTCAACAATGGTGAGGCCCTCGGCCGCAAGCGAGACCGTTTCGGGACGGATCTGCGCCGAAACATTCTGAAACTCGATTCGCTGCCGGCCGCCAGCAACGTTGATGCTGCGGTGATCCTGGATGAGCGCCGTGTCATTCGCGTAGATCGTGACCGCGACGTCGTGGTCGGCGGCGGCTAAAGCGGGAAGGGCGGCCAGCGCGCTGACTGCAGTGCCGATCCACAAGGGCATTTTCGCTCGCATCACGGGTCTTCCGGGTCTAAAAACGAATGCAGCACACAAAGTTAGTGGCAAAATGTCGCCCTGTCGATACGAGGCCGCCGCAGACATGAACAGGATCTCGCTTCTGGGAATTCCGCATGACGAGAATTCGTCCTTCATGCGGGGCC
>JAUJYP020000479.1:0-18620 GCA_030674075.2 Linum usitatissimum | reverse complement strand
CGCCCAACATGTCGCGTGGCGAGGCCGAGGGACAAGGGCGGATGGGCGATCAGCGCGAGCCCACGCTCGGTGGCGCAGGCGAGGAAGGTTTCCCGGGAGGCCAGGGAAACTACGGGGGACGCGCAGGCGCCAACGGAGCGGGTGGCGGCCAGGGCGGCGGGGGTGCATTTGGCGCCAATGGCGCAGGTGGTGGGCCGGGCGGCGGGGGCGGGTTCGGCGCCAACGGAACGGGTGGCAGCCAGGGCGGCGGGGGTGCATTTGGCGCCAATGGCGCAAGTGGCGGGCCGGGCGGCGCGGGCGGGTTCGGCGCCAATGGTGCGGGCGGCAGCCAGGGCGGCGGGGGGTGCATTTGGCGCCAATGGCGCAGGTGGTGGGCCGGGCGGCGGGGGCGGGTTCGGCGCCAATGGTGCGGGTGGCGGCCAGGGCGGCGGGGGCGCATTCGGTGCCAATGGCGCAGGTGGCGGGCCGGGGGGCGGACAGGGCAACAATGGCGCGTTCGGCACCACCGGGCGGGGCGGAGCTGGTGCTGGCAACGGGTACGCGACGGCGGCCGGTGCGGGTAGTACGCCTTCGGGCAACGACGCTAACGGCGGCGGCAATCCAGATGACTACGCGCCCGCGCAGGATCCTGCATCATCGCTTTTCAAAGGGCACGTGAAGCGAGGCACGGCCAGCGGCCTGATGCTGTACCAGGATCTTGCGGTCACGAACGGCTCCAATCTCCCGGAATTGCGCCTCGATATGCACGTATATGATGCGAAACCCGAGAATCGCTTCGCGCTCATCAACATGCAACGAATGCATGAAGGCGACAGCATCAAGAACGTGCGACTGGAAGCCATCACGCCGGATGGCGTGGTGATGTCCCACAACGGAACGAAGTTTCTGCTGCCTCGGGAGTAACGGCCGAGCGCCGTGCTTCGGGGCCGAAGCCGGACGCATCGCACCCCGCCGGCTGCCCAAAGTGCGCGCGGCCGGTGGTTCTACTCGGCGATGAACCAATGCCGGTCTACCTGCTCCAGCGTAAACGTCTGAAACGGCAGCCCCTGACCTGAGAGGTCGTACACCGCACGCTGATTATCGTTTTCGTATCGCGGTTGCAGCCCACGGACAATATTCAACGTCGACAGCAGAAGCTGCCGCGTCCCCATGCTGTTCTTGCAACTGCTGACCAGCGTCTCCAGCGCCTTCTTTCCTGTCACCTTGCGGAAATTCGGGCTCATCTGCTTCCCGTAGTAGTCGTCGCACCGACCGTCATTGAGTGATTTCTCCGCGGCGGTGAGCAGCTCGACTATTGCTGGGCTCGCCGGTTCAGTGCCGCCCGCAGGCTGGGCGCGCGCACCGCCAACCGGGCGCGCGGTAGAGGTGGTGCGGCCCTCGATCAGATCTTCGACCTGCGCTTCGATTTCGTCGGGTATGGCTGCTTTCCAATCCTTTCCATATGGCCTCAGGGTCACCACATTCACGACCTCTACGCGACCGTGCTGCTTCGGCTGGTGGCCTCTGAGGACCACTTGGACGCGGTCGCCCTTGTCAGGAATTGCGGCAAGGCCATCAACGCTCGCGTACTCCCTCCCCGTCAGATGAAGACGAGAGGCTAGCGTCGCGTAAAAGCCGGCATTGGTGAGTCGTTCGATGTCGTTGAGGGCCATGCCCTGGCCGAAGAGCCGTGTACGGATCGTTCCGTCGCCACGGCTTGCTTCATCCCTCAGCGTGGCGAGGAGTCGAAGGCGCAGTGCCTGCAAATCGTCGGGATGGATCGTAAGCGCCACCGCCTGAGGATCGCCGCTGGCAACGGCTGAGAGGAACTCGAGTGCGGCGGCCCGCTGACCGGTTGATACCTTCTCGACGGGGGCAGCGCCGAAGACCGGGGCTAAGCAAACAACGAACGAGGTGCCGAACAGCGAGAGTGAGAGCAGCGTCACAAACAGCCGTATCGACGCACCAGAATGACGCGATTTAACCATGCGCACCTACCCGTCCCGGGGGTCGCAGGATAACGCACGACACCGGCTCAGCCTTGGGCATTCCGGAAGGCGACCGGGCTCACAGTATCCGTTGGCCGAAGGCGACAAGAATCCAGTGCCTGCGTCATCGTCATTCCGCCTGCGAAGCAGCGCTTTGCGTTCGCGGCGCCGTGCAACTTTCTGAAGCAGCTCACTGTGCATAATTTCGCGGAAACGCCAGTCGCGCGCGATGTGCCACGAGTCCAGGTCCAGGTCCCGGTCCGGGAGAGCCTGGTCGTGTTGACCCGCGACGCCGCGTTGGCCGAGACCCTGAAAGGTCTCGGTGCCGACCACAATATTGTGACCGTCGATGCCGAAACCGACCTGGCAGGCGAGCTCGTGGGCAACCACAACATGGGCGCGGCGATCATTGATGCCGGCGCGGTCACGGGCGCCATTGAACAGTTGACAGAAACGCTCAAATCCCAGTTCCCGGAGCTGGTTCTCATTGTTGCCGGCAGCGGCACGGATCAAACAGCGCTGGCCGCCCAGATAACCAGCGGCACGGTCTATCGTTTCCTCCACAAGCCCGTATCTGAACAACGCGTGCGATTGTTTGTGGATGCCGCCTGGCGCCGGCGCGGTGAGGAGCTGTCGGCGGCTCCCGATTCAACAGCTACAGTCGGAGCTCTGCCGGATGAGCGGGCAGCGCTGCCCCGGAACCTGCTTTTCACAGGCGCCGCAGTGGTGATTGCGTTGCTCGCGGCAGGCGGCTGGCTGTTGCGAGCCGCGCCAACTCCGGCGCCCGTGGCAAACACCGTATCGACAAACGAGCGGGACGAACAGCTGGAATCGCTCCTGACGAGAGCGGACGCGGCCATGGCGGCCGGCGCGCTCGTCGCGCCTCCCGGCCAGAACGCGGTAGAGCTCTACAAACAGGCGCTGCGCAGAAACGGCGGCGATCCGCGCCCAGCGGCCGGTATCGAGGCAGTAATCAACAAGCTGTTGTCGGCCGCCGAAGACCAACTCGGTACCCAACACCTCGACGCAGCGCAGAAGCTGGTCGACCAGGCCAGGTCGATCAAACCGGACCATCTGCGCGTGACCTTCCTCAACACCCGGATCGGCAAGGAGCGCGAGCGCTTCGTGTTGAATCAGGCGCGTCAGGCTGCTTCGAGCGGCAACATTCGAGCGGCGATAGCGGCGCTCGACGCCGCCGGCAAGGACCAGCAGGCACCTGCCCAGGCCTCGGACACACAGCTTGCCGCCACATTGCGCGCCACCGAGCCCCAGGAGTTGGAGCAGAAAGCACTGGATGAGCGGGTCAGCGGTTACCTCGCCAAGGCGGCTGAGCGGCTTCGCGACGGCCAGCTGGTCGAGCCGGCGCAGGACAACGCGCGATTCTTCATAGAGTCGGCGCGGGCGGTTGCCCCCGATCAGCCGCAAGTACTGCAGGCTCAGAAGGATCTGCAGGACAAGCTGTCACTTCTGTTCAACCAGCGGCTGGCACAGGGCAAAGTCCTCGATCCGCCCAACGACAACGCGAAATTCTACGCGGCGCAGCTCATCCAAGCCGACGCGGCTCATCCGTCGACTGTGTTGGCCCGACAGGCACTTGCGAACCGGACCCTCGACGAAGCGAAAGCAGCGCTTCAACGCCAGGACTATGTCGGCGCGCAGCGCTGGCTCTCCGAGGCACGCGATGCCGGCATGGATGACGCCAGCATGAGCACTGTAGAACATGACATGACAGTGGCACAGGACAACGCGAAGCGCGCGGCGGAAGTTGTGCCGGCGGCCACCCTCGAGTTGGCCAAGTACGTGCCTCCCTCATTCCCCGCGTCGGCCCGACAGCGTGGTGTGTCGGGTTGGGTTGATGTCCAGCTCCTCGTCAAGGAGGACGGCTCAGTATCGGATGTAGTCATTACGGGCGCGGAGCCGGTGGGCATATTTGAGCAGGCCGCCGTCGATGCGGTCAAAGAGTGGCGCTACAAGCCCGTGGAGCGCGAAGGTCACGCAGTCGATCAGCGTGCGCGTTTACGGATGAAATTCGCACTGGATCAATAATGGCCAAGACCATACCAGCCAGGTTGCTCGTAGTTGACCAGGACACTCGCTATGGCGAGTGGCTCAAACACCATCTGGGTGTCCTTTGCCCGGAGTCGCCGGTCGGCGTCCTGCAGCTCGGCGACTTCGAACGTTGGAGCGAAGAGCTGTCGGGTCTGGATTGCGATATTTTGATGCTGGCGGCATCGTTCGGGTCGAGCCCGGAGGATCCGCAGGCACAGGGTCTCGACCTGCTGCGGCAGTTGCGCGAGAAGGCGCATTTCCCGGCGGTGATCGCCGTTGCCGAGGACGGCAATGAGCTTACGGCCGTGCGCGCCATGCAGCTCGGTGCCGTGGATTATCTACCGAAGCGCTTGTTGACTGCGGAGCGCCTGAAGACGTCCGTGAAACTCGCGTTGCGGATGATCGAGAAACGGGTAGCACGGCGTCTGGCGACTCTCCAGGGCTCCCTGGATGTTGAAAGCCGGTCGTCGGTGATTCTGCCGATCAAGATGGCTGTTGCACCAGACTTGGCGGAAAGCTCGGCGGAAATCAGCCGCAACACGGATATGCGGGCATTCGCGCAAGGGGAATCCGCATCGAGCATCGCCGAGCGCGCTTTGGCCAAGGTTGAATCGGCCCGCGCCAGAGCTGACGCGGCAACGGGCAAGGCCGAATCCGCCGCGGCCCGAGACGAGCGCGCCTCAGGTGCCGAACCAGCCGTACCGGAGGCCGAACGCAACTCGAGCGCCGAGGGCAGCGTGCCCGAGGCGGGCGCTGGGCCAACTGAGTCCGCGGCTGGCACCGAGGGGGCGCGCTTCCGACACTAACTCCGCCGCACCGAAGTTGGATGCCGGCGCCGCCAAGGCAGATTCTCCCACGCCGAAGGCGGAGCAACCCAAACTCACCGGAAGCGGCTCCCCGCCGGTCCCGGCGGCCCGCGCGCCCGGCGGCGAGTTCATGTCGGCCAACTTCATTCCCGGCTACACCATTCACGCCACCATTGGTGAATCGGAGAAGGCCGCCGTGTATGTCGCGACGAGCGCGGCGCGAAACGAGAACGTCGCGCTGAAAGTCAGTAAAACGTTACGCGACGAAGCCGCGGGACGCCAGTTCCTGGAGCGCGAGTACACCGCCATTGTCGCGATCCGCGACCCTTCCGTCGTTCAGATCCACGACTACGGCGTGCACGCGGGTTACGAGTATCTCGTCATGGAGTACCTGCCTCGGGGCGACCTCAAGGCCCGGATGCAACAGCCGTTGACCGAACACGAAGCACTTCGCTACGTCGCGCAGATCGCCGCGGCATTGCAGGTTGTGCATCATGCCGGACTCCTGCATCGCGACCTGAAGCCACCCAATGTCATGTTGCGTGAGAACGACGATGTCGCGCTCATTGACTTCGGGCTGGCGCGAGCTCTAGACGGCAGCACGCCGAGCACGCGGACGGGCGTCCTGCGTGGATCGCCATACTACATGAGTCCGGAACAGGCGATGGGCAAGCTGCTGGACGCTCGTTCGGACTTCTACAGTCTGGGCGTCATGTATTACGAAATGCTGACCGGAAAGAAACCCTACACGGGTGGATCGGCGATGGACGTTCTGCAGCAGCATGTCAATGCGCCTCTGCCGATGTTGCCGAAGTCGTTGGTTCATCACGAGCCGCTGTTGCTCAAGTTGCTGGCGAAGTCGCGGGAAGACCGGTTTGCGAGCGCCGAGGAAATCCTCGTGGCCATCTCGGCCCGGCGCGAAGCGGATCGGGCCGCGCGCGACGCCGAACAGGTCGAGTCCAGCGCCGCCTGAAGCCTGAAACGCGCCTGCCGGGCGCCACTATCGTCCATATTGGTCATTGTCTTACGGGCTCCCCCTTCCGTAACATCGAGTTGCGCCCGGGGCCCGCAGGGGGACTCGGGCAGAAATAAGGAGAGGACCCGCCATGCAGCCGCTGGCTTTAGCTTCGAATGGACGCCGGCCGGCGTACATCATCGAAGTGCTCGCGGCGGCGATCGTATACTTCGCCACCTCCCGGCTCGGCCTGGAGTTGGCCGTGGTGGCCCGGCAGGTCTCCATCATCTGGCCGGCGACGGGCTTGGCACTCGCGCTGCTGGTCCTGCGGGGCCGACTTCTTGCACCCGCCATCTTCCTGGGTGCGTTCGTTGCGAACGCCCTGAATGACACTTCCTTGTTAGCGTCAGCGGGTATCGCCACAGGGGATACCCTCGAAGCACTCGTAGGCGCAACACTACTGCGTCGGGTGGGTTTTCAGCCCGCCATGCGCCGTTTGCATGACGTTGCCTCGCTGTTCCTGCTCGCGGCCTGCCTGAGCACGATAGTCAGTGCCACAATCGGCGTAGTCACGTTGTGTTTGACCGCCACGCAACCGTGGGGCAACTTCACATCGTTGTGGTCAACGTGGTGGATCGGCGACGCCATCGGCGATCTCGTCACCGCGCCGTTCATGTTTGTATGGGCGGACCAGGCACGCAACCGCTGGCGGCTGCAGCGAATCGCCGAAGGCATACTGCTGCTCGTCTCCATGGGCTTGCTCAGCCTGGCCGTGTTTGTCGATCACGGCTCCGCAGTTCCCTACCCGGTTCACTACCTCATTTTCCCGGCAGTCATCTGGGCAGCGCTGCGACTCGGCCAGCACGCGACCGCGACCCTGGTGTTTGGTTCCCTGTCCGTCACCATTGTTGCAACCATCGCCGGCCGCGGCCCCTTCGTCACATCCAGCCTCGGCGCGAGCCTGCTGCAGGTCGCCCTCTTCATGGCGGTGGTCGCCGTAACCGGACTGTTCCTTGGAGCCGCGACCGCGGAGCGCAACCGCAGCGAACGCCGCCGAAGCGAGGACTACCAGCGACTGCGGTTGAGTGAGGAACGACTGGCTCGCCAGGCCGAAGAGCTGGCAGCCGCCGATCGACGCAAGGATGAGTTCCTCGCCGTCCTGGGCCACGAATTGCGCAATCCACTGGCACCTCTCCAGAACGGCCTGGAGCTGCTCTCCCTGGGCGGCCACGACCAGGCGCTCGTTACCCACGCGCGCCAGCTCATGGAGAGGCAGTTGCGTCACCTGGTCCGCCTGGTCGATGACCTGCTGGATGTTGCGCGCATCCGTTCCGGTAAGATCGTCCTGGAAATGGAGCGACTCGAGATTGCGCCCATGATCATCAGCGCCGTGGAGCTGGCGCGTCCGCTGATCGACTCCCGCGGCCACGAGTTGCAGGTCGTGCTTCCGCCGGAGCCGCTCTGGACCGACGCGGACAAGATCCGCTTGCCTCAACTGGTGGCCAATCTTCTCAACAACTCGGCCAAGTACACGGACGAGGGCGGCAACATCATCCTCAGTGTGGCGCAGTTGGAAGAGCATATCGTGGTCAACGTCCGTGACAACGGGATAGGCATGGACGCAGACGCACTGGCCAATGTGTTCGAGCTTTTTGCGCAAGCCGCCGGAACGTCCCATGCCGTGCAGGGTGGATTGGGGGTCGGGTTGAGTCTGGCGCGCAGCATTGCCGAGCTCCATGGCGGCGTACTGACAGCGCACAGCGAAGGGCTCGGCAAGGGAAGTCAGTTCACTCTTCGACTCCCCGTGGCCAATGCACCTGAAAAGCGTCTCGAGCGCAACGCCATACCCGAGCCCGGTATGCGCCAACGCATTCTGGTAGTCGATGACAATATAGATGCTGCCGAGAGCCTGGGAACGATGCTCGCGTATTCAGGGCATGATGTACGCGTAGCGCACGGTGGCGCTGAGGCGCTGACTGCCGCGCGAGAGTTTGCGCCCAATGTGATGATCCTGGACTTGGGTATGCCCGAGATGGACGGCTACGCGGTTGCCCGCGCCGTTCGTTCGGACCCGAAAATCGCATCGACGCGTCTCATTGCGCTGTCAGGTTATGGGCAGGCGGACGATCGGCGTCGAACGGCGGACGTCGGCTTCGACGAGCACCTGGTCAAGCCCGTCGAACCCGATGTACTCAACGCAGCGTTAGGCTAACGTCTTGCTCATTGGCAGGAACTCGATCACAACACCCGGCGCCACTTCATACGTAACTTGCTGAACGCCCGTATAGCCTCGGGCGGAATACAGCCGTATGCCTGGAAGGGTCGACATCAACTCGACGCGTGAAAAGCCACGCGAGCGCGCCTCCGATTCACACTTCTCCAGCAACATTGTGCCAATACCCCTGCGCGCATGGTCGGGGTCGACGAAGAACGCGCGGATCTTCGCCGGATCCGTAAGAGGATCGAGCACGCCCGAATCGCGCTCCGCCCGCTTGTCACCTCCAAACAGAGTTTTCCGGAAGCTCCAGCCGCCGCAACCTACAATGACGCCATTGTCCTCTACGACAAAAAAGGTTCCGTCAGTGATGAGCTGGGAATCGACACCGTAGGCTCCCTGCAACGCACCCTCAACCTGCTCGGGCCGATAGTCGGCGCTCAACCCGCGGGCGGATCGGGCAATGAGGTCCTGAAGCGCTTCGCGTTCGCCGAGAGTGGCCTTGCGTATTGTCAACATGCTCAACGGGGCTCCAGGTAATCCAGTACAACCTGCGTCATTGCGTGCATGGCCACCGGAATTCCGCGCTCATCCACGTAGAAGAAATCGGAATGATTCGAGGGTGCCTGCAGGGGGTCCTGGTCCGCGGGCGTGATGCCCACGAAGAAAAAGAAGCTGGGGACTTTTTCCGCAAAGAAGGAATAGTCTTCCGATGCGGTGATGACGTGCGTCTCCTTGACATGATCGGCGCCGACCACACGCTGCAGGGTGGGGAGAACCTTTCTGGTGAGCGCAGGGTCGTTGAACAACACCGGATCGCTCCCCGGCTCCACGGTGAGCTGCGCTGTTGCGCCGTTGGCGGCGGCCGTGTTTTCAATGATCCGCTTCATATGACCGAGAATGGCCTGGCGCTGCTCGGGGGTAAAGGTGCGCAGCGTTCCCAGCATCTCAACATGGTCGGGAATGATGTTGTGGCGGATTCCACCTTTGATGGCGCCCACGGTGACGACCGCCGGATTTTCGGTAATGTCGATGTCGCGGCTGACCACGGTCTGCAAGGCGCTGACAATCTGCGCGGAAGCCACAATCGGATCCACCGACTGCCAAGGGCGCGAGCCGTGTGCCTGTCGGCCCTGCACCTGGATGTTGAACGAATCCACCGCGGCCATGACGGGACCGGCGCGATAGGTGATCTCGCCCACCCGGTTCGCGGCCCAGACGTGCATGCCGAAGATGACATCCGGGTGATATTTGTCGAACAACCCTTCCTTCAACATCAGTTGCGCACCGCCCTCTTCCCCGGCCGGCGGGCCCTCTTCGGCGGGTTGGAAAACAAACAGGATGTTCCCCGGCAGCGACTCGCGCACCCCGGCGAATATCTGGGCAATACCCATCAGAATGGCGGTGTGCGAATCGTGCCCGCAGGCGTGCATGACGCCGACGGTTTCACCGCGGAAAATCGCTGTTGCATGCGACTTGAAGGGCACGTCGGTTTTCTCAGTCACCGGCAGTGCATCCATGTCGGCACGGATCGCCACTGTTGGTCCGGGACGGCCACCTTTCAGTAAACCCACAACACCCGTGTGTGCAATCCCCGTCTGTACGTCGAGTCCCAGACGCTTCAGCTCATCGGCCACCAGCTTGGCCGTGCGGGTTTCGCGGTTGGAGCTCCGGGTGCTCATGGATATCGCGCCTCCACGCAATCACCTTTGGCTCAACGCTCGCGCTCAGCGCATCCACCTTGGCGCGGTCCACCGCCGCGGTCGCGGGCAGGACATAACTCGAAAGTGCCACGATGGCGGCCGTAACAATTCTTTTCACCGCAGGAACCTCCCCGTTCTCGAGCAGGCGAGTGTGCCACACTGGGCGCCGCATCGAGCTTGACACTGGAGGTGCGGGCAGGTGCAATGCGGGCTCGGAGCTTGCTGGCAAACCAAGGGTCGCAAGGCGTCCTGTGAATTCGATGCATCTCGTTGATACGACCCTGTTCTATTCACCTACCAGCGGCGGAATCCGGCGCTACCTGAACGCCAAGCACGCCTGGCTGAAGGCGAACACCACCTGGGAACACACGATGGTCGTGCCCGGTCCCGAGGACCGAGTGGACCGCGGCGGTGTGAGCACCTTGGGTGGCTTTGTCGTGCCCGGCACGTTCAACTACCGCCTGCCTCTGAATCCGCAACGCTGGACCGATCTGCTGCTCGCGCTCGAGCCGAGCCTCATTGAGGCCGGGGACCAATTCCATCCGGCCTGGTGCGCGGCTCATGTCGCCCACCGGCGCGGAATTCCCGTGGCCGCGTTCTATCATTCGAATCTGCCGCAGATCATCGGCCGGCGAGCCGGCGGTCTCGGCGAGCGTGCAGTCGGTCGTTACGTGAAGTGGCTCTACGAACGGTTCGACGTGGTCTTCGCGCCGAGCCGCCTGATGTGCGCATACCTGAATCATCTTGGTGTGCACCACACGATGTATCAGCCGCTCGGTGTGGATACGGAGGTTTTCAGCCCGGAGCGCCGTACCGATCAATTGCGCGAACAGCTCGGACTGTCCCGCGATACGCGGTTGCTCGTCTATGCCGGGCGCTTTGCGGGTGAGAAGAATCTCCCGGTGCTGTTACAGGCGTTTGCCCGCCTGGGATCTCCCTATCACCTGTTGATGGTGGGCGGAGATCACGAAGCCCGGCCCCAGAGCAACGTCAGCATGCTGCCGTTCCGCCGCGACAGCCGCGAGCTGGCTCAGGTGTTTGCCTCGGCTGATGCGCTCGTACATGCGGGAACCAAGGAGACTTTCGGGTTGGTGATACTGGAGTCGATGTCCTGCGGCCGGCCGGTCGTCGCCGTCAACGCCGGCGCCATTCCAGAGTTTGTTGACGACAGTGTCGGTATCCTTGCACCGCCCAACAATCCGGCGGCCATGGCGGAAGCCATCGCCGCGCTCTACGACCGCGACCTCGACAAGTTAGGTACAGCGGCACGCACCCGCGTCCTGCAGCGCTATACGTGGAATCAGGCCTTCCACTCACAAACCATGGCCTATGCGACCCTCGTGGGTTCGCGCCGACCGGTCGTGTCCGCCCGCGGGGTCAACAAGCTGGTGCCGGTCTCACCGCACGATCAACTGGATTGAGTCAGCGGCGACGCAACGTCAGAAGCAGTGACTTGCCTATCCGGCTCGCCGCCATCGCCAGCACAACTCGCCAGAACAGGCGCTTGTTCCAAGGTACCAGCCGCGGCGCAATCGCGCGATAAAAGGTCGTGGATACCTCCCGATGAAGATGCATGGAGCGAGCGGGAAACACCCACTCCCGCTTGCCGCTCCAGATCCGATACTGACTCACATCGATCTGTTCAACCGTTGCATCTTCCAACGCTTCCGGCAAACCTTCGGGCGCCTCGGCGGCAAAAGCGAGCGTAGCTACCTCGTCGGCGCGATCGATGGTGCGCCCAACGAGTGTCAGCCCCAGGGGCCCGTCATCCCGCCGACAACTTACGCCGCCGCGGAACCTCGCAATCCGCTTGGCCTCATCCATGGGGTTGCAACATCATTGGCTGCGGCCCACCCGCAGGGCGAGTGGCCAGGTTATCTTGCGAACCTCGGATTCGGACCACAGCGGCGCGAGTCGCTTCTCCAACTCCGCTACCGGATCGACACCTTTGACCTCGACATAGCGCCCGGTCGCGGACCAGCTTCTCAGGTACCCCAGCAAATGCGCCCTCTCCCACCTTTCCTCCATGTTGAATGACGGAGTCGCTACTGAAGCAAAAGGGAATGCCAGCATACGATAGCCCTGCTCAACGTGGCGACGTTCGGGAGGCCAGTAAGGGCCTACGATGTCGTGATAGAACTCCTGAACGAGAGCATCGACCGTATCGCCATCCACGTGCAGCACGCCATAGGTCCAGGCGGCTACGACGCCAGCTGGGACGAGCACCCGCTCCACTTCAGCATAGAAAGCATCGAGGTCAAACCAGTGCAGGGCCTGCGCGACGGTCACGAGATCAACCGACTTCGAGTCGAGGCCGCTGGCTTCCGCCTTTGCAACCCGATATGTCACGTGGCTGTGCGGCGTAGCAGCGGCGAGCTGTTGCGCGCTGGCGTCCGTGGCAATCACAGTCGCGAAATGATCAGCCAGCGCTACCGATGCCTGGCCGGTGCCGCACGCACAATCCCAGGCCACGCGGCGCTCGCGACACACCTGCGCCAGGCAGTCGAACAGTCCCGGCGGATACGCGGGGCGGAACGCCGCGTACTGCGCAGCCAACCTGGAAAAGTGATCCTTGAAGCTCATGTGACCTTGAGACTGAGGCCATCAGCAGCAGGTATTGTACCGGGCAGGCCGTATTCCGGTACGCTGCGTCTCTTTGGAACACCATCCAGTGAGCTCCGTCCCCCTCGAGCCCCGCCGTGGCCTGACGCTGATTCACGCAACTTCACTGGTTGTCGGGATCACCATCGGCACCGGCATCTTCCTCAAGGCCGCCGTGATGGCCCAGGCCGTCGGTACTCCCGCCCTGGTGCTCGGGGCCTGGATTGTCGCCGGCATCATTGCCATTTTCGGCGCGTTGAGTTTCGCTGAGCTGGGCGCGCTGCTCCCGCACGCCGGCGGTGAGTATGTCTACCTGCGCGCCGCCTTCGGGGAGGTCCCGGGCTTCCTGTATGTGTTCAACAGCTTCCTCGTCGGGGGCGCGAGCATCTCGGCCTACGGCGCCGCGGTCGCCATTTTTCTGAGCGACATCTACCGCTTCGACAGTGTTTGGTTTGAGCACACCTTTCACATCTTCGGATCCATCTACACTTTTCAGCTCGGCATCCGGCAGCTCATTGCCGTAGGCGTCATTGCCGTGTTCGCCCTCATCAACTGCGCCGCCGTTTTCCTGGGCGGCCGCGTCCAGACCATTTTGACCGCCGCCAAAGTGATTTCGATTCTGGCGGTGGCCGCGGGTGTGTTTCTGTTCAGCGGCTCCGGTGAGTGGAGCAATCTGGCGCCACCCAACGGTGTCAGCACGGCTGCCGGCATGAGCGGGTTTGGCGCTGCGCTGTTCGCGGCGCTATGGGCGTACAGCGGCTTTCAGTATCTGCCGATGGCTGCGAGCGAAGTACAGCAACCGGACCGTAACCTGCCACGTGCGATCATCGGCGGCACGTTGCTCGTACTTGCAATCTATCTATTGGTGAATGTGGCGTATCTGTATGCGCTGCCCTTCTGGGAAGTTGCCAGCTCCAACTCCACGGCCTACCCGGACGCACCCTCGGTGGCCGCGAAGGCTGTTCAAACATTCCTGGGTGCGAAAGCCGCGCCAATTGCCGCCCTGATCTTCCTCGTCTCGTCGGTGGGCGCGTTGAACGGCACCATACTGACTCGAGCCCGTATCCCGTATGCCGCGGCGCGAGATGGCCTGTTCTTCCAGCGATTCGGCACCTTGCATCCGCGCTCGCGGGTGCCGGTCTTCTCGATCATCGTCGTGAGTATTTGGGCGGCCTTGCTCGCGGCCTCGGGCACTTTCGATCAACTCACCAACATGGCGGTTCTGTCGTACGCCATATTCTGGATACCAGTCGTGTTGGCCGTGATCGTTCTGCGGCGCAAGCTTCCAGATGCCCCACGGCCCTACCGTGCCTGGGGCTATCCCTTCGTGCCGTTGGCGTTCGTACTCGTCATGGCGTGGATCGTGGTGGACGCCCTGATCACACGGCCGGCCGAGTCGGCGGCCACCATTGTGTTGATTCTGCTGGGGCTGCCGGCCTATCCGCTGTTCAGGCGTCAGAGCGACTCGAGGTCCCAGACCGTGAACGGCGCGCCTCTGCGCAACCAGAATCCACAACCTGCCTCGCGGAAATGACGACGCAGGCGCGTGCGGTACCACTGTGCGCTGCGCAGATGCACGTTGGAATCCGTACGGCTCTGGTCGCAGTTGAGATCCCAGTCCACGCGCGTCAGGGCCGTGAAATACAAAACCCCGCGACACAACTTGCTGAAGTTGGCCAACGCGCGATTTGCCGTGTCGGAATCCAGGTATTGCAGAACGTCGTAACAGACGACCACATCGAATGGCGCACTGGGCTTGTACGACTCGATCTGCGCGTGCTGCCAGCCGAAGCGCTCACATAGGTACTCGCTGGCCTCGATGCCAGTATAGGAAGCTCGCGGCAGATAGCGTTTGAACCAGGATTTGAGCAACCCGGTGCCGCAACCGGCATCCAGAATCCGTTTCACCGGCAGACCGGTGTGCAGGGCGTAGGCGGCGATCAGGCGCGCCCGGCTTTGCATCTCCTTCTTGTCAGTGACCGCGGTCTTGGGATCAAAATAGAAACGCTCGTAGTACTCTTGGTCGAAGGCCATTTTTTCTTCAGCATAATCAACGCCCTGGAACCGACCGGGCGGGCTCTAAAGGCCCAGCTCGGCCAGTAGCCGCTCCGCATCCAGCGGCTTCAGGAGGCAGGCGTCCGCCCCCGCGCTCATTATGCGCTCGACATTCTCAGGACTGGGAAATCCCGTCATCGCAACGATGCGGACGTGATTGAGCGTCGGCCGCGCGCGCAGGCGGCGACAGATCTCGAAACCGTCCATGCCCGGCATCATCAGGTCGAGCAGCAGCGCGTGAGGCCGGAAGGATTCGACCTTCGCTCCGGCCTCGAAGCCGTCGCGCGCAATCTCGATTGCAATCTTCGGATCGCGTGCGCGGATCATGTCGGAAACAAACAACCCGACCTCGCCGTTATCGTCAACAATCAACACGCGCTCGGGCCTGCCCGCGTTGCGCAGCGCCGGCGTCGAGCCCCGGCTGCGTGCGAACTCTTCGACATCACCAAGCAGGAAGCGACGATGTCCGCCTGGAGTGGTCAGTGAACGCAACAGACCGCGCGCTGCCCACTGGCGCACAGTTACAGGATTGACCATCAGCAACTCGGCAACTTCATTGGGTGTGAGGTGCGCCTTGTGCTTGGATTTCTTCATCATTCTCGTTTCCATCCCTCCCCGTGGATCGCTTCCCGCTCTCCCGTTCCATTGGCTCAACACCCAGCATGGGCTGGGTGCGACGCAATTTTCATCGTTTAAATCGATTTACTCGATTTTTTTCTTGTTAACGGCGGACCCGGCCGCAAGTTGGATTTCGGACCAACATCCAGCCGCGGCACCTGTGCACTACCGCTTCCTCCAGTGCCCACGGTACCGCAAGTATCCCCGTGGGCGCGACTCCCTTGCGCGCCACACGCCTTTTTCGCGCACCCGTTACCCCATGTTTGCACATTCCAACCCAGTCGCGGCACCATTGTTTGGAGCGTCGGACCTGCCGTTGTGCAGAGCAACGAGCGGCAGCGCGCGCCGGCATTTATTTCCATTCATTTGCATTCATTGGAACAGGTCTTGGGCACCATCGGTCTCATTTCGGACACCCACGGACTGCTGCGGCCCGAGGCAATCCGCGCACTCAGCTCAGCTCGATACATCATTCATGCGGGCGACATCGGCGGCCCGGAAATCCTCGATGAATTGCGCAAGATAGCGCCTGTCCACGCAGTCAGAGGCAACAACGACAAGGGCGCGTGGGCGGCCGGGATCCCGTTGTATCTGGCGTTGGAGCTGGAGGGTGTCAGCATTCACGTCCGCCACGATCTGCAGGAAATCGACATTGACCCGAAGGCTGCGGGGTTCGATGTTGTCGTGACCGGACATTCACACAAGCCCACGATCAGCGAGCGTGACGGTGTGCAGTTCGTGAACCCCGGCAGTGCCGGTCCGCGGCGCTTCACCCTGCCCGTCACTGTCGGCTACCTGGACGTCACAACAGGACGTCCGCGCGCGCGGATTACGCAGATATTGTGAGCGAGTCGAGCGGTCTCGACCGGGCGCGCGGCTCGCCTATGCCCCTGCAGCGGCGGCGGGGGTAGATTCGCGCCGTGACCGCAGAAACCCCGAATTCCCTCATGCACACGCTGCCGGGCGACCGCCGGCCAGCCATCTGGCCCTGGCTCGTCATGCCCCTGATCACGCTGCTGGTATTTTACTGGCTGTACAGCATGGACCTGGGCACAGGCCGCGTGGGCGGTTTCAGCGGCTTCGGAACGGCCTCGGAAGGGCCTTCCCACGGCCCAAGCGCCGCTTCCACCGAACCGTAGCGCCGGGGGACTGGCGTAGCTGGCGGGGGTGTTAGCATACGCGCCCCCAAATGACCCCTCCCCCATCCCAAAAAGCCCCGGCGCGGCCCAAGGCGCCCCGAACCGCGAAGCCACGGATTCCCAAGGTCGGCTTCGTCAGCCTCGGCTGCCCCAAGGCGCTGGTCGATTCCGAGCGGATCCTGACCCACCTGCGCTCCGAAGGGTATGAGGTCTCGCCCAGCTACGACGCGGCCGATGTCGTTGTCGTCAACACCTGTGGCTTCATTGACTCCGCCGTGGATGAGTCGCTTGACGCGATCGGCGAAGCGCTGGTCCAGAACGGTCGTGTGATTGTCACCGGTTGTCTGGGCGCCCAGCCTGAACGCATCCTCGAGCGGCACCCCCGCGTTCTCAAGGTGACGGGGCCTCATGCGTACGAAGAGGTGGTTGGCGCGGTACACGAGCATCTGCCGCCACTGCACGATCCCTTCGAAGACCTGGTTCCGCCACAAGGCATTCGCCTGACCCCGCGGCACTATGCGTACCTGAAGATCTCAGAGGGCTGCAACAACAAGTGCACCTTCTGCATCATTCCCGCCATGCGCGGCCGGTTGGTGAGCCGCCGGATTGATGAGGTCTTGCGCGAAGGCGAAAGGCTGGTGAAAGCGGGGGTGAAGGAGCTGTTGGTTATCTCGCAGGACACGAGCGCCTACGGGGTGGACCTCAAGTATGCCTCCGCTTCGTGGCGCAATGAACCCTACGACACCCGGTTTATCGATCTCGCTCGTGGATTGGGGTCACTGGGCGCGTGGGTACGGCTTCACTACGTATACCCGTATCCGCATGTCGACGAGGTGATTCCGCTGATGGCGGAAGGACGGGTCCTGCCCTACCTCGACATCCCATTTCAACATGCCAGTCCCAGTGTGTTGAAACGCATGCGGCGTCCGGCGCATGGGGCGGACACGTTGCAGAGAATAAAGGCCTGGCGCAAGCAATGTCCGGATCTCACGCTTCGCAGCACCTTCATTGTTGGCTTCCCCGGCGAGACCGAGTCTGAGTTCGCCGAGCTGTTGCAATGGCTGGATGAGGCGCAGTTGGATCGGGTCGGGTGCTTCAAATACTCGCCGGTTGACGGCGCAACCGCCAACGCGCTCGCCGATCATGTGCCTCCCGAGGTACAGGAAGAGCGTTATGGGCGATTCATGGAACGCGCGGCTGAAATCAGTGCACAGCGGCTGGCGGCCAAAGTAGGTCGCAAGATGCGCGTGCTCGTGGACACCGTCG
Source organism: Linum usitatissimum (assembly GCA_030674075.2). Lineage (NCBI taxonomy): Eukaryota > Viridiplantae > Streptophyta > Magnoliopsida > Malpighiales > Linaceae > Linum > Linum usitatissimum. Next base: position 1,246 of record JAUJYP020000479.1, on the reverse strand, counting down.
AAAAGAATGTTGCCATTGCGCGCAGCGAAGCCGATGCGCCCGAGATCGACGGCGTGGTGCGGATCAAAGGCGGCGGCAAGCTCCGCGCCGGGGATTGGGCGGATGTGGAAATCACCGCCGCCGATGCCTATGACCTGACCGCACGGTTGGCAACGTAGCAAAAGATAACCCAGGGCTTATATTTATAATTTATAAGCTATGGGTTCTAAATTGCATTTATAAGCCAGGCCTTCTATAGTGGGGCATGGAATCTCTCCTTCTACAGAGCCCTGCCCAGCTTTCCCTGCACCTGGAAGTCGCTGCGCAAATCGCGCAAGCTGACTCAGGCCGACATGGCCAAACGCTTGGCTGTCACCCAGGAGCGCTACTCCCAAATGGAGCGCAATCCCGAGCTGATTGCCACAGGGCGCCTGCTCGAGATTCTCGCGGCTCTCGGAGTGGATGTGCTGTTCAAATTGCGTCCTGCCGAGAGTGCTCGTACGCCCACGCCTACACCAACGCCAACTCGTCGAGGTGAGGACTGGTGAGCGGCACGCTCGGTGTGTGGATGAACGGCCGCTACGTCGGCGCCTGGCAGCGGGTCCGCGGTGGTCGCGACCGCTTCAGCTATGACAAGAGTTGGATTTCCGACCCTCAGCGGCGCGCGCTCTCCCTGTCACTGCCGATGACCTCGGACGCCGCAATCACCAGCGATGCGGTCGGCTACTACTTCGACAATCTACTCCCCGACAGCCGAGGAATCCGAGATCGAATCCGGGCTCGATTCGACACGCGTTCGTCGACTGCGTTCGATCTGCTCGAAGCCATCGGCCGCGACTGCGTCGGCGCCGTGCAACTACTGCCTGAAGGCGAAGAACCACAGGGCTGGGACACGCTCAACGTACAACGTCTCACGACCAAACAGATCGAGAATATTCTGCGCGCGGTCCCGGCTTCAGCACCACTGTTGAACGGCATTGATGCGGGCAGTGACTTACGTATCTCACTGGCTGGCGCGCAGGAGAAAACCGCGCTGACCCGGATCGGTAGCCATTGGTATGAGCCATTGGCCTCGACCCCGACGACGCACATTCTGAAACTCCCTCCTCGGCCTGGTCGGGAACCGCCGGCTCGACCTGTCCCACTCCATTGACAATGAGTGGCTGTGCGCGGCACTGCTGCGAGAGTTGGGATTGCCCGTAGCCAACACAGACATCGGCCAGTTCGGCGAGCAGCGCGCGCTCGTTGTGGAGCGCTTCGATCGTCG
>JAUJYP020000478.1:0-18568 GCA_030674075.2 Linum usitatissimum | reverse complement strand
GTTTGGCGCCATCGTAAAAATCCTTGGTCACACATCGCTCGCAACCCAAAACTACTCAAAAACTTTCGATGTTCACCGTCAATATCCATTCCTCGAAATCGATAATCGGATAGCCACTAGGTTTAGAATATACTCTATTGCTCTCCCGCTCCAACCGCAAACCTGTGTTTGGAGAGTCGGTAACGGCGTTCGAGGTTCTTTCGTGTGGACATCCAAATACACTCCGTAGGGTACCCAAATCGAAACATGGTATTATCCCTATTCTCATTCTTGTACTTATGGATTTAGCCATCCTTTAGTCGCCCCAATTTGTTTTTCCTCCATTATGTCCGTATCTCCTACTATTAGTGTGCGTTGTAGTGAGTATATGGATCGATTCCATTAAGAGGCGACTCGACATCCTAGTTAGACGAACCAAGCAAAACCATGGCGGCACAACCCCTTGTTAACTCAAAACTAATTGCAATTTTGATGGTTTGTGAGAGATACAAGACACCGCCGTCTACTCGATACCGAGAAGATAACTACCAAGATAAAGACCAGCTTAATGAAAGTTTTCAAAACGGACAAACATACATGACTTTCTTAAGTCTCCGTCTCAAAGAATCCATACGTTTGGCGCCATCGTGAGAAAATCCTTGGTCGCACACTCGCTTTCGCAACCCAAAACTATTCAAAACTTTGATGTTCACATTTCATCAATATCCATTCTAAATCGATAATCGGATAGCCACCCAGGTTCAGAATATACTCTATTGCCCTCCCGCCTTTTCCAACCGCGAACGTAGTGTTTTTGGAGAGTTGTGTACAACGTTCGAAGTTCTTTCGTGTGGACATCCAAATAGGTCTGTAGTACCCAAATCAAAACATGGAAGATCCTATTCTCATTCTTGTACTTATGGATTTATCGTCCTTTAGTCGGCCTATGTTTGTTTTTCATCCATTATGTCTGTATCTCCTACTATTAGTGTGCATTGTGGTGAGGATATTGATCGATTCCATTAAGAGGAGACTTGACATCCTAGTTAGGATGCAGAAGCAAAAAATGATAGCTTTATCAATCATGGCGATCCTAAAGAAAAAAATCGACTCTAAAGCCGATTCAAGTACATAATATATTTAACATTTCATGTTTCTTAAATATTCATTACCTTCTATATCATATAATTTTGAACAAGTTTATGAGACAAAAAAGGCGATGTTTGAAAAGAAAAAAGCCATCATGAACAAACCATGGTGGCACAACCCTTTGTTAACTCAAAACTAATTTCAATTTTGATAGTTTGTGAGAGACACAAGACACCGGTGTCAACTCTAGTACTGAGAAGATAACTACCTAAGATAAAGACCCGTTAATGAAAGTTTTCAAAACGGACAAACATACATGACTTTCTTAAGTCTTGGTCTCAAGAATCCATACGTTTGGCGCCATCGTGAAAATCCTTGGTCGCACACCGCCTTTCGCAACCCAAAACTACTCAAAACTTTGATGTTCAGCTCGTCAATATCCATTCCGATATCGATAATCGGATAGCCAGCTAGGTTCAGAATATACTCTATTGCCCTCCCGCTCCAACCGCGAACCTAGTGTTTTTGGAGAGTTGTGTGCAACGTTCGAGGTTCTTTCGTGTGGACATCCAAATAGCTCTGTAGTACCCAAATCAAAACATGGAAGATCCTATTCTCATTCTTGTACTTATGGATTTACTGTCCTTTAGTCAGTTCTTATATTTGTTTTTCCTCCATTATGTCTGTATCTCCTACTATTAGTGTGCGTTGTAGTGAGGATATTGATCGATTCCATTAAGAGGCGACTCGACATCCTAGTTAGGATGAAGAAGCAAAAAATGATAGCTTTATCAATCATGGCGATCCTGAAGAAAAAATCGACTCTAAAGCTGATTCAAGTACATAATATATTTAACATTTCAAGTTTGTTAAATATTCATTACCTTCTATATAATATAATTTTGAACTAGTTTATGAGACAAAAAAGGCGATGTTTGAAAAGAAAGAAGCCATCATGAATAAACCATGGCGGCACAACCTTTTGTTAACTCAAAACTAATTGCAATTTTGATGGTTTGTGAGAGATACAAGACACCGGCGTCTACTCTGATACTGAGAAGATAACTACCAGAAGATAAAGACCAGTTAATGAAAGTTTTCAAAACGGACAAACATACATGACTTTCTTAAGACTTGGTCTCAAGAATCCATATGTTTGGCGCCATCGTGAAAATCCTTGGTCGCACACTGCTTTCTGCAACCCAAAACTATTCAAAACTTTGATGTTCAGCTCGTCAATATCCATTCTGAATCGATAATCGGATAGCCAGCTAGGTTCAGAATATACTCTATTGCCCTCCCGCTCCAACCGCGAACGTAGTGTTTTTGGAGAGTTGTGTACAACGTTCGAAGTTCTTTCGTGTGGACATCCAAATAGGTCTGTAGTACCCAAATCAAAACATGGAAGATCCTATTCTCATTCTTGTACTTATGGATTTACTGTCCTTTAGTCAGTTCTTATGTTTATTTTTCCTCCATTATGTCCGTATCTCCTACTATTAGTGTGCGTTGTGGTGAGGATATTGATCGATTCCATTAAGAGGAGACCTAACATCCTAGTTAGGATGAAGAAACAAAAAATGATAGCTTTATCAATCATGGCGATCCCGAAGAAAAAAATCGACTCTAAAGCCGATTCAAGTACATAATATATTTAACATTTCATGTTTCTTAAATATTCATTACCTTCTATATCATATAATTTTGAACAAGTTTATGAGACAAAAAAGGCGATGTTTGAAAAGAAAAAAGCCATCATGAACAAACCATGGTGGCACAACCCTTTGTTAACTCAAAACTAATTTCAATTTTGATAGTTTGTGTGAGACACAAGACACCGGTGTCAACTCTAGTACTGAGAAGATAACTACCAGAAGATAAAGACCCGTTAATGACAGTTTTCAAAACGGACAAACATACATGACTTTCTTAAGTTTTGGTCTCAAGAATCCATACGTTTGGCGCCATCGTGAAAATCCTTGGTCGCACACTGCCTTCTGCAACCCAAAACTACTCAAAACTTTGATGTTCACCTCGTCAATATCCATTCTGAATCGATAATCGGATAGCGAGCTAGGTTTAGAATATACTCTATTGCTCTCCCGCTCCAACCGCAAACCTAGTGTTTTTGGAGAGTTGTGTGCAACGTTCGAGGTTCTTTCGTGTGGACATCCAAATAGCTCGTAGTACCCAAATCAAAACATGGAAGATCCTATTCTCATTCTTGTACTTATGGATTTACTATCCTTTAGTAAGTTCTTATGTTTGTTTTTCCTCCATTATGTCTGTATCTCCTACTATTAGTGTGCGTTGTGGTGAGGATATTGATCGATTCCATTAAGAGGAGACTCGACATCCTAGTTAGGATGAAGAAGCAAAAAATGATAGCTTTATCAATCATGGCGATCCTGAAGAAAAAATCGACTCTAAAGCTGATTCAAGTACATAATATATTTAACATTTCATGTTTCTTAAATATTCATTACCTTCTATATCATATAATTTTGAACAAGTTTATGAGACAAAAAAGGCGATGTTTGAAAAGAAAAAAGCCATCATGAACAAACCATGGTGGCACAACCCTTTGTTAACTCAAAACTAATTTCAATTTTGATAGTTTGTGTGAGACACAAGACACCGGTGTCAACTCTAGTACCGAGAAGATAACTACCAAGATAAAGACCCGTTAATGAAAGTTTTCAAAACGGACAAACATACATGACTTTCTTAAGTTTTGGTCTCAAGAATCCATACGTTTGGCGCCATCGTGAAAATCCTTGGTCGCACACTGCCTTCTGCAACCCAAAACTACTCAAAACTTTGATGTTCAGCTCGTCAATATCCATTCTGAATCGATAATCGGATAGCGAGCTAGGTTTAGAATATACTCTATTGCTCTCCCGCTCCAACCGCAAACCTAGTGTTTTTGGAGAGTTGTGTGCAACGTTCGAGGTTCTTTCGTGTGGACATCCAAATAGCTCGTAGTACCCAAATCAAAACATGGAAGATCCTATTCTCATTCTTGTACTTATGGATTTACTATCCTTTAGTAAGTTCTTATGTTTGTTTTTCCTCCATTATGTCCGTATCTCCTACTATTAGTGTGCGTTGTGGTGAGGATATTGATCGATTCCATTAAGAGGAGACCTGACATCCTAGTTAGGATGAAGAAGCAAAAAATGATAGCTTTATCAATCATGGCGATCCCGAAGAAAAAAATCGACTCTAAAGCCGATTCAAGTACATAATATATTTAACATTTCATGTTTCTTAAATATTCATTACCTTCTATATCATATAATTTTGAACAAGTTTATGAGACAAAAAAGGCGATGTTTGAAAAGAAAAAAGCCATCATGAACAAACCATGGTGGCACAACCCTTTGTTAACTCAAAACTAATTTCAATTTTGATAGTTTGTGTGAGACACAAGACACCGGTGTCAACTCTAGTACCGAGAAGATAACTACCGTAAGATAAAGACCCGTTAATGAAAGTTTTCAAAACGGACAAACATACATGACTTTCTTAAGTCTTGGTCTCAAGAATCCATACGTTTGGCGCCATCGTGAAAATCCTTGGTCGCACACCGCCTTCGCAACCCAAAACTACTCAAAACTTTGATGTTCACTCGTCAATATCCATTCCGAATCGATAATCGGATAGCGAGCTAGGTTTAGAATATACTCTATTGCTCTCCCGCTCCAACCGCAAACCTAGTGTTTTTGGAGAGTTGTGTGCAACGTTCGAGGTTCTTTCGTGTGGACATCCAAATAGCTCGTAGTACCCAAATCAAAACATGGAAGATCCTATTCTCATTCTTGTACTTATGGATTTACTGTCCTTTAGTAAGTTCTTATGTTTGTTTTTCCTCCATTATGTCTGTATCTCCTACTATTAGTGTGCGTTGTGGTGAGGATATTGATCGATTCCATTAAGAGGAGACCTGACATCCTAGTTAGGATGAAGAAGCAAAAAATGATAGCTTTATCAATCATGGCGATCCCGAAGAAAAAATCGACTCTAAAGCCGATTCAAGTACATAATATATTTAACATTTCATGTTTCTTAAATATTCATTACCTTCTATATCATATAATTTTGAACAAGTTTATGAGACAAAAAAGGCGATGTTTGAAAAGAAAAAAGCCATCATGAACAAACCATGGTGGCACAACCCTTTGTTAACTCAAAACTAATTTCAATTTTGATAGTTTGTGTGAGACACAAGACACCGGTGTCAACTCTAGTACTCGAGAAGATAACTACCAAGATAAAGACCCGTTAATGAAAGTTTTCAAAACGGACAAACATACATGACTTTCTTAAGTCTTGGTCTCAAGAATCCATACGTTTGGCGCCATCGTGAAAATCCTTGGTCGCACACTCGCCTTCGCAACCCAAAACTACTCAAAACTTTGATGTTCAGCTCGTCAATATCCATTCCGAATCGATAATCGATAGCGAGCTAGGTTTAGAATATACTCTATTGCTCTCCCGCTCCAACCGCAAACCTAGTGTTTTTGGAGAGTTGTGTGCAACGTTCGAGGTTCTTTCGTGTGGACATCCAAATAGCTCGTAGTACCCAAATCAAAACATGGAAGATCCTATTCTCATTCTTGTACTTATGGATTTACCATCCTTTAGTAAGTTCTTATGTTTGTTTTTCCTCCATTATGTCCGTATCTCCTACTATTAGTGTGCGTTGTGGTGAGGATATTGATCGATTCCATTAAGAGGAGACCCGACATCCTAGTTAGGATGAAGAAGCAAAAAATGATAGCTTTATCAATCATGGCGATCCCGAAGAAAAAAATCGACTCTAAAGCCGATTCAAGTACATAATATATTTAACATTTCATGTTTCTTAAATATTCATTACCTTCTATATCATATAATTTTGAACAAGTTTATGAGACAAAAAAGGCGATGTTTGAAAAGAAAAAAGCCATCATGAACAAACCATGGTGGCACAACCCTTTGTTAACTCAAAACTAATTTCAATTTTGATAGTTTGTGTGAGACACAAGACACCGGTGTCAACTCTAGTACTGAGAAGATAACTACCAGAAGATAAAGACCCGTTAATGACAGTTTTCAAAACGGACAAACATACATGACTTTCTTAAGTCTTGGTCTCAAGAATCCATACGTTTGGCGCCATCGTGAAAATCCTTGGTCGCACACTGCCTTCGCAACCCAAAACTACTCAAAACTTTGATGTTCAGCTCGTCAATATCCATTCTGAATCGATAATCGGATAGCGAGCTAGGTTTAGAATATACTCTATTGCTCTCCCGCTCCAACCGCAAACCTAGTGTTTTTGGAGAGTTGTGTGCAACGTTCGAGGTTCTTTCGTGTGGACATCCAAATAGCTCGTAGTACCCAAATCAAAACATGGAAGATCCTATTCTCATTCTTGTACTTATGGATTTACTGTCCTTTAGTCAGTTCTTATGTTTGTTTTTCCTCCATTATGTCTGTATCTCCTACTATTAGTGTGCGTTGTGGTGAGGATATTGATCGATTCCATTAAGAGGAGACTCGACATCCTAGTTAGGATGAAGAAGCAAAAAATGATAGCTTTATCAATCATGGCGATCCCGAAGAAAAAAATCGACTCTAAAGCCGATTCAAGTACATAATATATTTAACATTTCATGTTTGTTAAATATTCATTACCTTCTATATCATATAATTTTGAACAAGTTTATGAGACAAAAAAGGCGATGTTTGAAAAGAAAAAGCCATCATGAACAAACCATGGTGGCACAACCCTTTGTTAACTCAAAACTAATTTCAATTTTGATAGTTTGTGTGAGACACAAGACACCGGTGTCAACTCTAGTACCGAGAAGATAACTACCAAGATAAAGACCCGTTAATGAAAGTTTTCAAAACGGACAAACATACATGACTTTCTTAAGTCTTGGTCTCAAGAATCCATACGTTTGGCGCCATCGTGAAAATCCTTGGTCGCACACTCGCCTTCGCAACCCAAAACTACTCAAAACTTTGATGTTCAATTTCGTCAATATCCATTCCGAATCGATAATCGGATAGCGAGCTAGGTTTAGAATATACTCTATTGCTCTCCCGCTCCAACCGCAAACCTAGTGTTTTTGGAGAGTTGTGTGCAACGTTCGAGGTTCTTTCGTGTGGACATCCAAATAGCTCGTAGTACCCAAATCAAAACATGGAAGATCCTATTCTCATTCTTGTACTTATGGATTTACTGTCCTTTAGTAAGTTCTTATGTTTGTTTTTCCTCCATTATGTCCGTATCTCCTACTATTAGTGTGCGTTGTGGTGAGGATATTGATCGATTCCATTAAGAGGAGACCCGACATCCTAGTTAGGATGAAGAAGCAAAAAATGATAGCTTTATCAATCATGGCGATCCTGAAGAAAAAATCTACTCTAAAGCTGATTCAAGTACATAATATATTTAACATGTCTAGTTTGTTAAATATTCATTACCTTCTATATCATATAATTTTGAACAAGTTTATGAGACAAAAAAGGCAATGTTTGAAAAGAAAAAGCCATCATGAACAAACCATGGTGGCACAACCCTTTGTTAACTCAAAACTAATTTCAATTTTGATAGTTTGTGAGAGACACAAGACACCGGTGTCAACTCTAGTACCGAGAAGATAACTACCTAAGATAAAGACCCGTTAATGAAAGTTTTCAAAACGGACAAACATACATGACTTTCTTAAGTCTTGGTCTCAAGAATCCATACGTTTGGCGCCATCGTGAAAATCCTTGGTCGCACACTCGCCTTCCGCAACCCAAAACTACTCAAAACTTTGATGTTCACCTTCGTCAATATCCATTCTGAATTGATAATCGGATAGCCAGCTAGGTTCTGAATATACTCTATTGCCCTCCCACTCCAACCACGAACCTAGTGTTTTTGGAGAGTTGTGTGCAACGTTCGAGGTTCTTTCGTGTGGACATCCAAATAGCTCTGTAGTACCCAAATCAAAACATGGAAGATCCTATTCTCATTCTTGTACTTATGGATTTACTGTCCTTTAGTAAGTTCTTATGTTTTTGTTTCCTCCATTATGTCTGTATCTCTTACTATTAGTGTGCGTTGTGGTGAGGATATTGATCGATTCCATTAAGACGAGACCCGACATCCTAGTTAGGATGAAGAAGCAAAAAATGATAGCTTTATCAATCATGGCGATCCTGAAGAAAAAATCGACTCTAAAGCTGATTCATGTACATAATATATTTAACATTTCAAGTTTGTTAAATATTCATTACCTTCTATATCATATCATTTTGAACTAGTTTATGAGACAAAAAAGGTGATGTTTGAAAAGAATAAAGCCATCATGAACAAACCATGGTGGCACATCCCTATGCTAACTCAAAACTAATTTAAATTTTGATGGTTTGGGATAGACACAAGACACCGGCGTCAACTCTTCTACTGAGAAGATAACTACCTAAGATAAAGACCCGTTAACGAAAGTTTTCAAAACGGACAAACATACATGACTTTCTTAAGTCTTGGTCTCAAGAATCCATACGTTTGGCGCCATCGTTAAAATCCTTGGTCGCACACTGCCTTCTGCAACCCAAAACTACTCACAACTTTGATGTTCAGCTCGTCAATATCCATTCTGAATCGATAATTGGTTAGCCAGCTAGGTTTAGAATATACTCTATTGCCCTCCCGCTCCAACCGCGAACCTAGTGTTTTGGGAGAGTTTTGCGCAGCGTTTGAGGTTCTTTCGTGTGGACATCCAAATAGTGTCCGTCGTACCCAAATCAAAACATGGAAGATCCTATTCTCATTCTTGTACTTATGGATTTACTGTCCTTTAGTCAGTTCTTATGTTTGTTTTTCCTCTATTATGTCTGTATCTCCTACTATTACTGTGCGTTGTGGTGAGGATATTGATCGATTCCATTAAGAGGAGACCCGACATCCTAGTTAGGATGAAGAAGCCAAAAATTATAGCTTTATCAATCACGGCGATCCTGAAGAAAAAATGGACTCTAAAGTTGATTCAAGTACATAATATATTTAACATTTCATGTTTGTTAAATATTCATTACCTTCTATATCATATAATTTTGAACAAGTTTATGAGACAAAAAAGGCGATGTTTGAAAAGAAAAAAGCCATCATGAACAAACCATGGTGGCACAACCCTTTGTTAACTCAAAACTAATTTCAATTTTGATAGTTTGTGTGAGACACAAGACACCGGTGTCAACTCTAGTACTGAGAAGATAACTACCAGAAGATAAAGACCCGTTAATGACAGTTTTCAAAACGGACAAACATACATGACTTTCTTAAGTCTTGGTCTCAAGAATCCATACGTTTGGCGCCATCGTGAAAATCCTTGGTCGCACACTGCCTTCGCAACCCAAAACTACTCAAAACTTTGATGTTCAGCTCGTCAATATCCATTCTGAATCGATAATCGGATAGCGAGCTAGGTTTAGAATATACTCTATTGCTCTCCCGCTCCAACCGCAAACCTAGTGTTTTTGGAGAGTTGTGTGCAACGTTCGAGGTTCTTTCGTGTGGACATCCAAATAGCTCTTAGTACCCAAATCAAAACATGGAAGATCCTATTCTCATTCTTGTACTTATGGATTTACCCTGTCCTTTAGTAAGTTCTTATGTTTGTTTTTCCTCCATTATGTCTGTATCTCCTACTATTAGTGTGCGTTGTGGTGAGGATATTGATCGATTCCATTAAGAGGAGACCTGACATCCTAGTTAGGATAAAGAAGCAAAAAATTATAGCTTTATCAATCATGGCGATCCTGAAGAAAAAATCGACTCTAAAGCTGATTCAAGTACATAATATATTTAACATTTCAAGTTTGTTAAATATTCATTACCTTCTATATCATATAATTTTGAACAAGTTTATGAGGCAAAAAAGGCGATGTTTGAGACGAAAAAAGCCATCATGAACAAACCATGGTGGCACAACCCTTTGTTAACTCAAAACTAATTTCAATTTTGATAGTTTGTGAGAGACACAAGACACCGGTGTCAACTCTAGTACTGAGAAGATAACTACCAGAAGATAAAGACCCGTTAATGAAAGTTTTCAAAACGGACAAACATACATGACTTTCTTAAGTCTTGGTCTCAAGAATCCATACGTTTGGCGCCATCGTGAAAATCCTTGGTCGCACACCGCCTTCGCAACCCAAAACTACTCAAAACTTTGATGTTCAGCTTGTTAATATCCATTCTGAATCGATAATCGGATAGCCAGCTAGGTTCAGAATATACTCTATTGCCCTCCCGCTCCAACCGCGAACGTAGTGTTTTTGGAGAGTTGTGCGCAACGTTCGAGGTTCTTTCGTGTGGACATCCAAATAGGTCTGTCGTACCCAAATCAAATCATGGAAGATCCTATTCTCAATCTTGTACGTATGGATTTACTATCGTTTAGTCAGTTCTTATGTTTCTTTTTCCTCCATTATGTCTGTATCTCCTACTATTAGTGTGCGTTGTGGTGAGGATATTGATCGATTCCATTAAGAGGAGACCCGACATCCTAGTTAGGATGAAGAAGCAAAAAATGATAGCTTTATCAATCATGGCGATCCTGAAGAAAAAATCGACTCTAACGCTGATTCATGTACATAATATATTTAACATTTCAAGTTTGTTAAATATTCATTACCTTCTATATCATATCATTTTGAACTAGTTTATGAGACAAAAAAGGTGATGTTTGAAAAGAATAAAGCCATCATGAACAAACCATGGTGGCACAACCCTTTGCTAACTCAAAACTAATTTAAATTTTGATAGTTTGGGATAGACACAAGACACCGGCGTCAACTCTTCTACTGAGAAGATAACTACCAGAAGATAAAGACCCGTTAACGAAAGTTTTCAAAACGGACAAACATACATGACTTTCTTAAGTCTTGGTCTCAAGAATCCATACGTTTGGCGCCATCGTTAAAATCCTTGGTCGCACACGCGCCTTCGCAACCCAAAACTACTCACAACTTTGATGTTCGACTCTCGTCAATATCCATTCTGAATCGATAATTGGTTAGCCAGCTAGGTTTAGAATATACTCTATTGCCCTCCCGCTCCAACCGCGAACCTAGTGTTTTGGGAGAGTTTTGCGCAGCGTTTGAGGTTCTTTCGTGTGGACATCCAAATAGGTCTGTCGTACCCAAATCAAAACATGGAAGATCCTATTCTCATTCTTGTACTTATGGATTTACTGTCCTTTAGTCAGTTCTTATGTTTGTTTTTCCTCTATTATGTCTGTATCTCCTACTATTAGTTTGCGTTGTGGTGAGGATATTGATCGATTCCATTAAGAGGAGACCCGACATCCTAGTTAGGATGAAGAAGCCAAAAATTATAGCTTTATCAATCACGGCGATCCTGAAGAAAAAATGGACTCTAAAGTTGATTCAAGTACATAATATATTTAACATTTCATGTTTGTTAAATATTCATTACCTTCTATGTCATATAATTTTGAACAAGTTTATGAGACAAAAAAGGCGATGTTTGAAAAGAAAAAAGCCATCATGAACAAACCATGGCGGCACAACCCTTTGTTCACTGAAATATAATTGCAATTTTGATTGTTTCTGACAGACACAAGACACCGGCATCAACTCTGATACTGAGAAGATAACTACCAGAACATAAAGACCCGTTAACAAAAGTTTTCAAAACGGACAAACATACATGACTTTCTTGAGTCTTGGACTCAAGAATCCCTAGGTTTGGCGCCATCGTGAAAATCCTTGGTCGCACACTGCCTTCAGCAACCCAAAACTACTCAAAACTTTGATGTTCAGCTCGTCAATATCCATTCTGAATCGATAATTGGATAGCCAGCTAGGTTCAGAATATACTCTACTGCCCTCCCGCTCCAACCGCGAACCTAGTGTTTTGGGAGAGTTTTGCGCAGCGTTTGAGGTTCTTTCGTGTGGACATCCAAATAGGTCTGTCGTACCCAAATCAAAACATGGAAGATCCTATTCTCATTCTTGTACTTATGGATTTTTCGTCCTTTAGTCGTTCTTATGTTTGTTTTTCCTCCATTATGTCCGTATCTCCTACTATTAGTGTGCGTTGTGGTGAGGATATTGATCGATTCCATTAAGAGGAGACCCGACATCCTAGTTAGGATGAAGAAGCAAAAAATGATAGCTTTATCAATCATGGCGATCCTGAAGAAAAAATTGACTCTAAAGCTGATTCAAATACATAATATATTTAACATTTCATGTTTGTTAAATATTCATTACCTTCTATATCATATAATTTTGAACAAGTTTATGAGACAAAAAAGGCGATGTTTGAAAAGAAAAAAGCCATCATGAACAAACCATGGTGGCACAACCCTTTGTTAACTCAAAACTAATTTCAATTTTGATAGTTTGTGTGAGACACAAGACACCGGTGTCAACTCTAGTACTGAGAAGATAACTACCAGAAGATAAAGACCCGTTAATGACAGTTTTCAAAACGGACAAACATACATGACTTTCTTAAGTCTTGGTCTCAAGAATCCATACGTTTGGCGAAATCGTGAAAATCCTTGGTCGCACACTGCCTTCTGCATCCCAAAACTACTCAAAACTTTGATGTTCAGCTCGTCAATATCCTTTCTGAATCGATAATCGGATAGCCAGCTAGGTTCAGAATATACTCTATTGCCCTCCCGCTCCAACTACGAACCTAGTGATTTTGGAAAGTTGTGTGCAACGTTCGAGGTTCTTTCGTGTGGACATCCAAATAGGTCTGTAGTACCCAAATCAAAACATAGAAGATCCTATTCTCATTCTTGTACTTATGGATTTACTGTCCTTTAGTCAGTTCTTATGTTTGTTTTTCCTCTGTTATGTCTGTATCTCCTACTATTAGTGTGCGTTGTGGTGAGGATATTGATCGATTCCATTAAGAGGAGACCCGACATCCTAGTTAGGATGAAGATGCAAAAAATGATAGCTTTATCAATCATGGCGATCCCGAAGAAAAAAATTGACTCTAACGCTGATTCAAATACATAATATATTTAACATTTCAAGTTTGTTAAATATTCATTACCTTCTATATCATATCATTTTGAACTAGTTTATGAGACAAAAAAGGCGATGTTTGAAAAGAATAAAGCCATCATGAAGAAACCATGGTGGCACAACCCTTTGCTAACTCAAAACAAATTTAAATTTTGATAGTTTGTGAGAGACACAAGACACTGGCGTCAACTCTGATACTGAGAAGATAACTACAAGAAGATAAAGACCCGTTAACGAAACTTTTCAAAACGGACAAACATACATGACTTTCTTAAGTCTTGGTCTCAAGAATCCATACGTTTGGCGAAATCGTGAAAATCCTTGGTCGCACACTGCCTTCTGCATCCCAAAACTACCCAAAACTTTGATGTTCAGCTTGTCAATATCCATTCTGAATCGATAATCGGATAGCCAGCTAGGTTCAGAATATACCCTATTGCCCTCCCGCTCCAACCGCGAACCTAGTGATTTTGGAGAGTTGTGTGCAACGTTCGAGGTTCTTTCGTGTGGACAACCAAATAGGTCTGTAGTACCCAAATCAAAACATAGAAGATCCTATTCTCATTCTTGTACTTATGGATTTATCGTCCTTTAGTCAGTTCTTATGTTTGTTTTTCCTCTGTTATGTCTGTATCTCCTACTATTAGTGTGCGTTGTGGTGAGGATATTGATCGATTCCATTAAGAGGAGACCCGACATCCTAGTTAGGATGAAGATGCAAAAAATGATAGCTTTATCAATCATGGCGATCCCGAAGAAAAAAATTGACTCTAATGCTGATTCAAATACATAATATATTTAACATTTCAAGTTTGTTAAATATTCATTACCTTCTATATCATATCATTTTGAACTAGTTTATGAGACAGAAAAGGCGATGTTTGAAAAGAATAAACCCATCATGAACAAACCATCGTGGCCCAACCCTTTGCTAACTCAAAACTAATTTAAATTTTGATAGTTTGTGAGAGACACAAGACACCGGCGTCAACTCCGATACTGAGAAGATAACTCCAAGAAGATAAAGACCCGTTAACGAACATTTTCAAAACGGACAAACATACATGACTTTCTTAAGTCTTGGTCTCAAGAATCCATACGTTTGGCGCCATCGTGAAAATCCTTGGTCGCACACTGCCTTCTGCAACCCAAAACTACTCAAAACTTTTATATTCAGCTCGTCAATATCCATTCTGAATCGATAATCGGATAGCCAGCTAGGTTCAGAATATACTCTATTGCCCTCCCGCTCCAACTACGAACCTAGTGATTTTGGAAAGTTGTGTGCAACGTTCGAGGTTCTTTCGTGTGGACATCCAAATAGGTCCGTAGTACCCAAATCAAAACATAGAAGATCCTATTCTCATTCTTGTACTTATGGATTTACCGTCCTTTAGTCGGTTCTTATGTTTGTTTTTCCTCTCTTATGTCCGTATCTCCTACTATTAGTGTGCGTTGTGGTGAGGATATTGATCGATTCCATTAAGAGGAGACCCGACATCCTAGTTAGGATGAAGATGCAAAAAATGATAGCTTTATCAATCATGGCGATCCCGAAGAAAAAAATTGACTCTAACGCTGATTCAAATACATAATATATTTAACATTTCAAGTTTGTTAAATATTCATTACCTTCTATATCATATCATTTTGAACTAGTTTATGAGACAAAAAAGGCGATGTTTGAAAAGAATAAAGCCATCATGAAGAAACCATGGTGGCACAACCCTTTGCTAACTCAAAACTAATTTAAATTTTGATAGTTTGTGAGAGACACAAGACACCGGCGTCAACTCTGATACTGAGAAGATAACTACAAGAAGATAAAGACCCGTTAACGAAACTTTTCAAAACGGACAAACATACATGACTTTCTTAAGTCTTGGTCTCAAGAATCCATACGTTTGGCGAAATCGTGAAAATCCTTGGTCGCACACTGCCTTCTGCATCCCAAAACTACCCAAAACTTTGATGTTCAGCTCGTCAATATCCATTCTGAATCGATAATCGGATAGCCAGCTAGGTTCAGAATATACCCTATTGCCCTCCCGCTCCAACCGCGAACCTAGTGATTTTGGAGAGTTGTGTGCAACGTTCGAGGTTCTTTCGTGTGGACAACCAAATAGGTCTGTAGTACCCAAATCAAAACATAGAAGATCCTATTCTCATTCTTGTACTTATGGATTTACCGTCCTTTAGTCGGTTCTTATGTTTGTTTTTCCTCTATTATGTCCGTATCTCCTACTATTAGTGTGCGTTGTGGTGAGGATATTGATCGATTCCATTAAGAGGAGACCCGACATCCTAGTTAGGATGAAGATGCAAAAAATGATAGCTTTATCAATCATGGCGATCCCGAAGAAAAAAATTGACTCTAACGCTGATTCAAATACATAATATATTTAACATTTCAAGTTTGTTAAATATTCATTACCTTCTATATCATATCATTTTGAACTAGTTTATGAGACAAAAAAGGCGATGTTTGAAAAGAATAAAGCCATCATGAACAAACCATGGTGGCACAACCCTTTGCTAACTCAAAACTAATTTAAATTTTGATAGTTTGTGAGAGACACAAGACACCGGCGTCAACTCTGATACCGAGAAGATAACTACAAGAAGATAAAGACCCGTTAACGAAAATTTTCAAAACGGACAAACATACATGACTTTCTTAAGTCTTGGTCTCAAGAATCCATACGTTTGGCGAAATCGTGAAAATCCTTGGTCGCACACCGCCTCTCGCATCCCAAAACTACTCAAAACTTTGATGTTCAGCTCGTCAATATCCATTCTGAATCGATAATCGGATAGCCAGCTAGGTTCAGAATATACTCTATTGCCCTCCCGCTCCAACCGCGAACCTAGTGATTTTGGAGAGTTGTGTGCAACGTTCGAGGTTCTTTCGTGTGGACATCCAAATAGGTCCGTAGTACCCAAATCAAAACATAGAAGATCCTATTCTCATTCTTGTACTTATGGATTTACCGTCCTTTAGATTTTTCCTCTAATATTACTATCTCCTACTATTATTCTTACCCAATACCTACAAATATACACAAAATACTCTACTCACAAATATATTTAACATTTCAATTTTTATATTCATTACATACATATCATATCATTTTACTATTCAAAAAACTTTAAAATAACCCCAAACCATTCACCCTTACTCAACTATTTAATTTTATATTTTACGCTTCTGTTCCTCTATTTTCCGTTCTCCTCTATTCATTTCCCTCCCCATCCTATTTCAAATTACTTCTCTTCCCAAAATTCCCCCCCTCATCATAATATTTTCTTTCATTTTTAATTTCTTCCCTTTCATTCTTCTTCATTTTAGCAAAGCTTAAATACCATCTCACCATCCCCTTCCACTATTTATTAGTGAGACACAAGACACGCGTCAACTACGATACCGAGAAGATAACTACAAGAAAGATAAAGACCCGTTAACGAAACTTTTCAAAACGGACAAACATACATGACTTTCTTAAGTCTTGGTCTCAAGAATCCATACGTTTGGCGAAATCGTGAAAATCCTCGGTCGCACCAATTGCCTCGCATCCCAAAACTACTCCAAAACTTTGATGTTCAGCTCGTCAATATCCATTTCCGAATCGATAATCGGATAGCCAATAGGTTCGAATATAATTTATTGCCCTCCCGCTCCAACCGCGAACCTAGTGATTTTTTGGAGAGTTGTGTGCAACGGTTCCGAGGTTCTTTTCAGTGTGGACATCCAAATATGTCCGTAGTACCCAAATCAAAACATAGAAGATCCTATTCTTCATTTTTGTACTTATGGATTTACTATCCTTTAGTCAGCTTCTTATGTTTGTTTTTCCTCTATTATGTACGTATCTCCTACTATTAGTGTGCGTTGTGGTGAGGATATTGATCGATTCCATTAAGAGGAGACCCGACATCCTAGTTAGGATGAAGATGCAAAAATGATAGCTTTATCAATCATGGCGATCCCGAAGAAAAAAATTGACTCTAACGCCGATTCAAATACATAATATATTTAACATTTCAAGTTTGTTAAATATTCATTACCTTCTATATCATATCATTTTGAACTAGTTTATGAGACAAAAAAGGCGATGTTTGAAAAGAATAAAGCCATCATGAACTAAACCATGGTGGCACAACCCTTTCCTAACTCAAAACTAATTTAAATTTTGATAGTTTGTGAGAGACACAAGACACCGGCGTCAACTCGATACCGAGAAGATAACTACAAGAAGATAAAGACACGTTAACGAAAATTTTCAAAACGGACAAACGTACATGACTTTCTTAAGTCTTCGTCTCAAGAATCCATACGTTTGGCAACATCGTGAAAATCCTTGGTCGCATAACGGCTTGCTCTTAACCACTGAAAACTACTCAAAACTTTGATGTTCAGCTCGTCAATATCCATTACGAATCGATAATCGATAGCTACCTAGGTCTTCGAATATAATCTATTGCCCTCCGCTCCAACTGCGAACACAGTGATTTTTGGAGAGTTGTGTGCAACGTTCGAGGTTCTTTCGTGTGGACATCCAAATAGGTCCGTTGTACCCAAATCAAAACATACAGAAGATCCTATTCTTGATTGGTACTTATGGATTTTTTTTTTTGCATCGTCTTTAGGCCGTTCTTATGTTTGTTTTTCCTCGTATGTGTTTGTATCTCCTACTATTAGTGTGCGTTGTGGTGAGGATAGTGCATCGATTCCATTAAGAGGAGACCCGACATCCTAGTTAGGATGAAGATGCAAAAAATGATGACTTTATCAATCATGGCGATCCTGAAGAAAAAATGTGACTCTAATGTCGATTCAAATACATAATATATTTAACATTTCAAGTTTGTTAAATATTCATTACCTTTCTATATCATATCATTTTGAACTAGTTTATGAGACGAGAAAAGGCGATGTTTGAAAGCAAGGAAAAGCCATCATGAACAAAACCATCGTGGCACACACCCTTGCTAACTCAAAACTAATTTAAATTTTGATAGTTTGTGAGAGACACAAGACACGCGTCAACTCGATATCAAGAAGATAACTACAAGAAGATAAAGACCCGTTAACGAAACTTTTCAAAACGGACAAAACATACATGACTTTCTTAAGTCTTGGTCTCAAGAATCCATACGTTTGGCGAAATCGTGAAAATCCTTGGTCGCACACGCCTTCGCATCCCAAAACTACTCAAAACTTTGATGTTCCGCCGTCAATATCCATTCGAATCGATAATCGCATAGGCTGCCTAGGTTCCGAATATACTCTATTGCTCCCGCTCCAACCGCGAACCTAGTGATTTTGGAGAGTCGTGTGCAACGTTCGAGGTTATCATGTGGACATCCAAATATGTCTCTGTAGTACCCAAATCAAAAACATAGAAGATCCTATTCTCATTTTTGTACTTATGGATTTACT
>JAUJYP020000477.1:0-18540 GCA_030674075.2 Linum usitatissimum | reverse complement strand
AGCCGGATCTAACGTTGTTAGCATTCAGAGACGGATTGGAGGCCTGGGCAGGATAGCCTGGCGGCAGCCGAATGAATCAAACTCAACACACCGCGACGGGCAACACTCACCTTCAGACGTGGGTCTCTCGCGATCTCAAGGTTCGCTTCGCGCGGGCGGCCAGGTCGCAGGGACTGTCGGAATCGGCCTTGTTACGGCGTCTGTTGGAAGACCTCGTTCCGCCGGATCGGCTACCCGATGACCGGTTGCTCACACCTGTCGAGAAAGTGCCTGCGGCGTGTCGTGTCTCGGTTCGGCTGAGGGCGGACGACCTGCTGCTGCTTCGAGAGCGCGCCAGGGCCCGGGGCCTGCCGACGAGCACGTACATCTCCTATTTGGTCCGATCGCACTTGACGGCGCAGACGCCACTGCCCACGGCGGAGCTCGCGGCGCTGAAAAAGTCCGTGGCCGAAATCGGCGCGATCGGTCGGAACATCAACCAGATTGCGAGAGCCGCGAATCAGCAGCAGTGGCCCGCGGGGCCCGATGCGGCGGTGTTATCAGAGATGAATCGGGTGCTGACTGCGATGCGCGCTGACATCAAGTCACTCATCAACGCGAATTTGGCGAGCTGGGACACCGGACATGGCACGATCCCGGATTGATCTGGGGTCCGGCCGCGCGTTGCTGGACGTCCGCAGTTTTGGGCACGCTCCGCGGCGGACGCTGACTCAGAAACAGGTACGGACCATCGTATCGACGGTCAGACGAGCCCCCGAAGTGATGATGAAAGTGAGTGGCGGCGCGCGAACACTCGGCGGTGTGCAGGCCCACTTTGCATATATCGGCCGCGAGGGTGAGCTGGTGGTGGAACGCGATGACGACGTCCCAGTGGCCAAGAAGGGTTTCGAGAAGCACCTCGTGCTGGATTGGGATCTCGATCTCCTGGCGCATCGGCGCCAGGACGAGCGTTCCATTCGGGGCAAACGACGCGCGTCGAAACTCGTTCACAACCTCATATTCTCCATGCCGCCGGGCACATCGCCTCAGAAAGTCCTCGCGGCCGTACGCAAGTTTGCGGTGAATGAGTTCGCTCTCCAGCACCGGTACGCATTCGTTTTACATACCGACGAAGCGCATCCGCACGTGCACCTGGTCGTCAAGGCGGAGAGCGAACAAGGGGTGCGGCTGAACATTCGGAAGGCGACGCTGCGCCATTGGCGCGAGCAATTCGCAGAGCACTTACGGAGCCTGGACGTTGCCGCGAACGCAACCGAACGCGCGGTGCGGGGCGAGACCCGGACGCCGAAGAAGGATGGAATCTACCGGGCAGCTCTGCGCGGGGAGTCGACTCGCCAGACACAAGAGATGCGCGACCTACGGAAACGGGCAGACGATTCCCTGCGCCGCTCGGACCGCGGCCGCGAGACTTTGCAGAGAACTCGGACGGCGGTCGTGGCGGGTTGGCGTGCGATTGCCCAGCAATTTGAGGAAGCCGACAGCCAGGGGTTGGCTGAAATGGTCAGTCGCTTTGTCGATGAAATGCCGCCGCCGGCGACGGATCAGGTGCAACTGGCCCGTCAGTTTATGGCGCTCAAGGCCGCGGCCAGCGCGGTGATTCCATGGAACGAACCCTCTGAGCAGTACGTCACCGCTCAATCGTGCAGTCGAGGATCCGTCATTCAGCGCGCCGGTTCGGTCGTGGTCGATGGAATTGGGGTGCGCGGTGCGATGGGCCGGGCTGAATAAATCGACGGCGAGAGTGGAGTCCCACCGTGAGTGCCTCGAGGTTTGCCAAGGAAATGTTGATGCGCCCCTGTTCCACATCGCTGATGTAGTACCTCTTGAAGCCGGATGCGTCCGCCAATTGCCGCTGTGTCAAACCGCGGGCTTTGCGCAGCCGTATGAGATTCTCGGCCAACCGTAGGCAGATCCACGAACTGGGTTTGCGATTGGTCTGCACGCGACGGATGGTAGGAACACGCACGCGCACTACGCTTCTGCGCGGGTGCGGCGATGGCGCACCGGGAGGTACCAGAGCAAGTCATCGATTGTGCCGAGATAGGTGGACGTCAAACTCAGCAGCGATTCGCTAGCCTCCGTGGGCGCGAGCCGAAACAATCGGATTTTCCTCATGGTCCGTTCGCAACCGCAGAGCGCCGCGCGCAACGACTTCAGCATGGCGCACAGCTCAACCAGCGCGAAGTGGAGCGCGGCTAAGTAGCCGCCGTGCGTATCCACCACCCGAAGCGCGATCGTCCCAGCTTCCAATAGTTGCTCGAGTCCCGAGAGCATCACCAGCAGGTCGGCGACTCCGGGTTCGCCGTTGAGGGCCTGCAACTGCTCACGCATCCGCGCAATCTCACTCGAGGTGCATCGACGAGGCGTGTTCATGGCTCACCCCGCAGACGCCGCAGTACCATGGACAAGACCAACACCGGGTCAACCTCCATCGCCATGGATATTTTTATAAAAAACCCACAGGTTGGGACACCGCTGTGCCCGCTCCAGACGGGACTGGTAGTCCTTGGACGTGTCCGATCTTTCAGCGAGGGCCTCGTGGGATAAGTCAGTTGTGTTTTCCCGAAGACCCTTCTGAACGGCGGCATAAGCCTGCTGCACATCTCGGCGCGTTGGTAGCTGCGGAGCCCCCTGGACGCGTATAGACTTTCGCGGTTGTTGCGAACCCATAGTTGCGTACTCCCAAGGTACGTGATTGTGGTCAGGTCCCCGGTCGGGTTGGCGCCCGGCTGGGGACCGCTCGGTACATTGCCATCCTATGGTGCTGCCAAAACTGAGGCAAGCACAATTGCTGCCAAAAATGAGGCGCTACAAAAACCGAGGCGCCCATGGGAACTCACCTCTCTCTCTCTCTCTCTTTTTTTTTTCTCTCTCTCTCTCTCTCTCTCTCTCTCTCTTTTCTCACGCAGCAAACGACACAAGGCACTCGTCGCGGCTATCGTGGAGGCGCGGAACGCGACCGGGGACAGTCAGCGGGAATTCGCCAAGAGGATCGGCAGAACGAATAACTTCGTGTGGCGCATCGAGGCGGGCGAGCGAAAGGTGGACGTACTCGAATTTATCGAAATCGCGAAGGCCGCCGGCATCGAGCCGGATGAGCTAATGCGCCGGGTAATGCGGTAGAAGATTGGCGCCTAGCGGCCTCCAGGTAGAACGTCCCATTCGAATATTTTGAGTCCTGGGGCGTCATTAACGAGCGGTAAAGGCGGCGTAGGAGTCTGCTACTTCATGCACGCGGGAGCCGTAAGACCGAGGCCCGCCGCACCGAAGAACACAGTGAGGCAGGCGCATATCCCAACCATCATCCAGAATGAAATCGGGTGCTCAGATCTCTTTATGTTCCAAGGTCCTGCGGCACCCACAAGAAAATAGAGGACGCCAATCAGGGCCAAAATCGAGGCGATGAAAAGGTCTTCTGCGTTGCATCGGAATCGGTCGGGAATAAAGTACCGCAGCTGATAGAAACCGAACCCATAGACCGCCGAAAGGACAAGGAACCAACGGACTGTGCGGGGAGATGCTTCGTAACCGTGTGGTGATGTCACTCGCGGTACCTATTCATTTGGGGCGCGCCCTGCGCCTTCTCGACCTGGATCACCGACTTCCACCAAGAACGCATGCATATGGTGTCGGCCGAGGTCTATCGAGACCACCTCTACCGAATAACCCGGCGAATGCGCCAAATGTGACTGTACAGTTTGGCACTGACAAGACTGAAGCGGCTGCGGTACAGATGCGGGCGGGGTCGCGGCGGGTCAGCGGTAGCCATGGTGAACACCTCATTATCGCAGTGGCAACCGCTCGGCGTGAGCCCATCCATATCGGGCGGCGCCGGTTCACTAGTGACAGAAGTGCTGGCTATATTGGACAAAAATTGGACACGACATACCTCGTATCCATTTAAGTCATTGATTTAATGGCGTCCCCGACGGGATTCGAACCCGTGTTACCGCCGTGAAAGGGCGATGTCCTAGGCCTCTAGACGACGGGGACGCACAGTTTTGGCATGCCGGTAGGCCTACCCGGCAGGGCGCGCAGATTACACACATTGGGGGCTGGGGTCCATGCGCTCAATGCGGAGCCGTTTCTCCGAGTTGTCGAGTGCGATGATTGCCTTGTCGTTCGAACCAATCATCCTTCCGCGTCAGAGTACCTTCCGGTACGCCACCAGCCTCTCCACCTCAACGAACCCCAGCGCCGCATGCGCCCGTTGTGACGCTGTGTTCTCCAGCTGAGTATCCGACGCCAGCTCCGTGAACCCCTTACTGCGAGCCCAAGCCTCAGCAGCCTGAACGAGCGCCGCACCGACCCCTTGGCGCCGGAGATCCGGGTCGACGTACCACCCCTCCAGAAACGCAACGGGACTGGTCTCGCAGGACTCGGCGACAGACCGGGTCCCGATTTCCGCGAATCCCGCCAGCCCGGTCCCAACGCGCGGCACCACCAGAACCACAGTGTCGGGCGCGGCGAGCCAGTCATCCATGTCACCAAGCTGAGCGTCTGCGTTCGGGTTAGCCATAAGGCCTGCCGCACTCGCAACCATTCCGCTCGGTCGTTCGGCACAAGGTGACGTGCGGGAAGGTAGGGTGGTGCGGGCATACCGGCGGACGTTAGCACCCCACGCAACAGTGCTACAGTGCCCCCAATGCATGCCAAGCTCCCCGAGTCCCGCACTGCCCGCGAGCTGGTAGACGACAATCGCCGGTTCTACGACTCACTCTGGTCCGGTTGTCGGCTCGTCGAGCCGCAGCGTTTCAATACCTGGCCGCTGGTGAAATCGCTGCTGCCGCCTTCCGGCCTGCGACTCGAAGTCGCCCCAGGGTTGCGCCCGAGGTTGCCCATCGAAGCCACCCAGTTCGTGGATATCAGCTCCCCCGCGCTCAAACTGCTGAGTGAGCGCGGTGGCCGCGTGACGCTCGGCGAAGTCACGGCACTGCCATTTGCCGACGCTACATTCGACCTCGTGTGCGCACTCGATATCGTTGAGCATGTCGACGATGACGACAATGCGTTGTCGGAGATCGCACGCGCCGCGAAGCCGGGCGGCGTGCTCCTGATTTCAACTCCGCTGCATCCCTCCCGCTGGACGCCGTTCGATGATTTTGTCGGTCACAAGCGCCGTTACGAGACTCCCGGGCTGCTGCAGAAGCTGACTCGACAACATCTGACAATCGAGCGCAGCGCCGTGTTCGGCATGCAGCCGCGCTCGTCGCGCCTGCTGGACTGGGGCATGTGGTGGATGACCCATCGACGCGAGCGCGCGATGTGGTGGTACAACCGCGCTTTCATGCCGCTGGGATTGCGCTTTCAAAAGCCGTTGCAACTTTCGCCGGGGCTCATTCCAACCGATACGGTTGATGAAATTCTGATGGTCTGTCGCAAGGGGTAGCATCTTGAACGGATACGGACTGCTCTTCTTTTTCGTAGTCATCATTGCTGTACTGCTGTCATCGTTCCGCACGGTGGAGCAGGCGACCGTCGCTGTTGTCACGGTGTTCGGCAAATATCATCGCATCATGCGCGAAGGGCTCAACATCAAGTTGCCCTGGGAAAAGCTCGCGTACCGGCTGTCGCTGCAGAACCGGGCTTTGCAGCTGGAATTCCAGGCCATTACGCAGGACCAGGCCAACGTCAAATTTGCGACGATGGTGCTTTATGTGGTGGCGGCGTCCGAAGAGGACGCAATCAAGAAGGCGGTATTCAGCTTCGCCTCCAATCGTGAGTTCCTGCTTGCGTTACAGCGGACGATTGACGGGTCGATCCGGCAGTTTGTTGCCACGACGAAGCAGGCGGATATTCTGGGGATGCGTGCGGAAATCGTCGAGCACACGAAGCGCAACCTGGACGAGGTCGTGCTCGCCTGGGGTTATGTTGTGCGCGACATCCAGATCACGGACATGACTTTCGACAAGGAGATCATCGACTCCATGGCGCGCGTGGTGTCCTCCAAGAATCCGCTGGCGGCCGCCTCGAATGAAGGTGCCGCACTGTTGGTCAAGCGCACGAAGGATGCCGAAGCGGAGGCTGCCTACAAGACGATTGGCGCGGAAGCTGACAAGAAGGCGGCGGCCCTGCGTGGCGAGGGACTGGCGCTGTTCAGGAAGAATATCGCGGAGGGCATGCGGGAGGCGGTCGAAAGCCTGCATACCTCGGGTGTCAATGCCCAGTTCCTGTTGTTCCTCGAGTACACGGATGCCTTGAAGCACGTTGTGGAGCATTCGCGCGGCAAGGTGATTTTCATGGACAGTGGCGCTTCGGCCGCCGAGCGGGTGGTCCAGGGAATCAACGGACTCGGCTCGGGTCTAGATTCCGGTGCCGCACCTCGACCGCCTGCGCCACGCTAGCCGGCGACAGCCGCGAGCCGGTTGAGTTCACCTCAACAGCGCGATAACGGCACAGATGATTCCGAAAATGTGATCCAGCGCACGGTTGCCCATGCGCAACCCCGGTGTTCGCACGGTCGAATGTTAACTTTCGTATCTTGCAACCGGGGAATCGAGGCATGAGCGCAAGCTTCTGGTGGGTCAATCATTCGCACACATTCCGCGCCGAGATCGAGGGCTCGTACCTGTGGTTTGCGAACAAGAACCACAAGAGCAAGGCGCGCAGCGAGTCGGAGAAGAATACCCAGAAGCTGCTGCCGGGCGATGTCATCTTTTCCTTCGCGCACGGAGAGCTCGGTGCCATCGGTGTGGTCACGGGTGCCGCTCGTGAGGCTGCCAAGCCTCCCGAATTCGAGGCCATTGCCGAGCATTCCGATTCAGACAGCGGTTGGATCGTTCCCGTGCGTTTCACGCAGCTCGGCGGCCGCGTTGCGCCCCGATGAGCACATGAGCGACCTGACTCCGGTTCTGCCGCGCAAGCATGCGCCGATTCTGTCGAGCGGCGCGAGCAACCAACACATGGTGCTGGCGGCCGTGCCGCCCGCCATGGTGGAGACTCTCACCGGACTTCTGGATGGCCAGGTCGAACGCATCGTCGGCACAATTATTGAGAAAGTCGGCCGCAGTCTCATGGAAGATGTGGCCGAGGCCGCGATCCAACAGCGGACCGACATCGGGCCGCGGCAGAAATCAGATCTGTTGAAGGCGCGTTATGGCGCAGGTGTGTTTCGATTCAATGTCGAGCAGAACGAGCACTCGTGCCGCATCACTGGCGTGCTCGACCGTCGTCATCTGTGGGCGCGGCACATCAAGCCCTGGTGCGAATGTGACGACACTGAAAAGTTGGACGGCGCCAATGGGCTGATGATGTCGCCCCATGTCGCCCATCTTTTCGAACGCGGATACATCGCGTTTTCTGATGACGGTGACCTGTTGGTGTCACAGGACCTCAATCCGGTCGTCCTCGACAACTGGCACATCCAGCTACCGCTCAATGTGGGGGCGTTCCGCCCAGAGCAGTGCTTCTACCTCGAATGGCATCGCCGCGAGGTGTTCGAGCAGCACGGTGTGGGCAGACGCCAGAAGCCGGTGGACAATTTCGACGCGGTGCCGATCGTCCTGGCACCCGAGCCGACGGTGGTGCAGCCGCTGTAGCGCCCGGCCCGAGTCCGCGCGCCACGGGGCGCCGCCCCGCCCGAAGTCCGCGCACGCAACAAGTGGCGCCCGGCCGATTCCGCAGGGCGCCGCTCGGTGCACATGCGCCCCTGGCAAAGTGGCCTCTCAAAACTGAGGTACATCTTGCGAATCTCTGCGGGAGCTGTATATTTGTACAGCTCGACTCGGACCCCGGAGTTCCTGCAATGACCCTCACCCCCCGACTGCTGCTCGACACTTCCATTGCTCAGCTTCAGACACTGGCGTCGTTCCTCGCCGAGGAAATGGGCGAGTACCGACAGAGGTCCGTGGTCGCTACGCCGGAGGCCCGCGCGTGCAAGGAGATCCTGCTGACCATCAGTGTCCTGATTCCGAAGCTACAAGCCGCTCGCTATGTCGTCGCCGACGAAAACGCGCGACTTGGCGCCTGCGCGGAGTGTGAGGACGGCTAGGCGGGGCACCGATCGCCGATGTCGAACGGCGTTCGTGCATCTGCTTCATCAGGCGGCGGATATGCACTTCTGAAGTTGAACGCGGCTTCCGACGGGCCGATTTTGCGCAGCAATTCCAGTTTGGCCGTGGCCTCCTGAACAGTAGGGCGGTGTCCGGCCGGAACCCACCAAAGCACAATGAACGCTTCGGCCATGTGCTCAAACCACTCTTTTCGTCGGCGCATGACTTCGACGTGCGCGGTGCGGTACACGTAGTTGCGAAGCGACGCTACATCTCGCCAGACCGACATGTTCACCAACGTGTCGTCGCCCAGAGGGCGCAGCGATGTTGCATCGCCTTCAGGGGTTTGCAGTCGCCACACGTATCCTGCGGCAGATTCGGCTACGGCATTGATTCGATCGAGGTTGGCCACAAAGTCGGCCAGCAGCGGCGACTCGAGTGGCTCCTTCATTTTCGCAATATTCAACTGGGCCAACTCGAATCGTGACATGAGCGGTGTCTCCCTTTGTACGTGCACCGGAAACCGGCCGGCGCACGCACGAGACTACCAATAAAGCCGCAGGACACCGAATGGTTATCGCGCGCGAACGCATGTCACAAATCTGGATCAAACCTCAATTATCGCGGGAAGTAGTAGTAGCGCGGGCCGTAGTATCCAGGGTGTACGACGACGACTGGAGCCGCTACGTAAGCGCGTGGCCGGGGTCCGTAAGGGGCCACCACGCAGCCGCTTAGGGCGGCGCCAAAGGCCAGCAGGATCAATAGTTTAGATAGGGCTCGCATAGTCGGCTACTCCGCGTGTTCCTGACTATCAAAAACGCGCGGGCGCCGCATCGGCTGACAGATCCCGAAGCGGAGCCGGCATTGTGTGCGCCACGGCCTCGCTCAAGGGATGGTTCATCGTGCCGCTATACGGCGCAAGAGACGCGAGCAAATCACGCCCGAGCAAGCCGGGCCAGCGAGGGCGAGCGGTGACAGCGGTTGCGCTGAGACATCCGAGTGAACGAAATGCGCTATCTGGAGAGTAAAGAACGCAGCACCGAAATCCTGCGTCTTGCATTGCCGTTGATGGCACGCCAGACGGCGGCATTTCATCCGTTGAGTTACGCGCTGTGGTACGAACACTGCGCGGGCATGAATCCCGATCTCAGCCGGGTGCTCGATTCGCGTCTCACCACCAACGTGGCTTTGACCGAAGCCGACGTTTGGCGCCTGTATGCACAGCACATTGCAGCCCGCGACATGGAGGCGTTCGAACGGTTGCAGCTGCAACTGCGCAATCTTCTCGAAGAAACCGCGCAGAGCACGGCCTCGGCCAGCGATCAGGCAGCGCAGTTCGGCCATTCGCTCCAGGATCACGCGCGGGACCTGGCCGATCCGCAGGAACCCGAAAAGCTTCGTGAGATTGTCGCCGAGTTGCTCGTCGGTACCCAGAAGATGCAACATGTTACGGCGGATCTGTCAGCCAAGCTGCACGCCCGCACCAACGAGGTCAACGCCTTTACCGAGAACCTGCGGCGGGCCCAGAGCGAAGCGCTGCTCGACTCACTGACCGGTTTGAAGAACCGCCGCGGTCTGGAACGTGCGGTGGAGGATCTGCTGCGTGAGCCGCCAGGGCTGCTCGGTTCAGCGCTGCTGCTCGCCGATATCGATCACTTCAAGGTAGTAAACGATACTTACGGACACGTGTTGGGTGACAAGGTCATTCGCGCCGTAGCGCACGTTCTGCGCTCCAGCATCAAGGGTCGTGACGTTGCGGCACGGCTGGGCGGCGAAGAGTTCGCTATTCTGTTGCCCCAGACATCGCTCACCGGTGCCACGGCGGTTGCCGAGCAGATCAGAGGGACAGTCGCACAGGGACGCATTCACCGTCCCGACGGCAATGACTCCATCGGTCAGGTGACATTGTCGGTGGGTGTTGCGATAGCCAAGGCGGGAGACACCCTGGAAGCGCTGCTCGAGCGTGCGGATGCCGCGATGTACACGGCGAAGCGTGCCGGGCGCAATCGAATCAGTGTGGCGAACGAGGCAGCCGCGTCCCCTGCCGCTTTCAAAGCTAGCTGACTTCCCTGTACCCCAGGGCAGTGAGAGTAGGCGCTGCCGACGCTAAATCATCCCGCCATTGATGGACAGCACCTGGGCTGTCACATAGCCGGCTTCCTCGGACGCCAGGTAGGCCACCAGACCTGCCACTTCTTCGGGCAATCCCGCCCGTTTCATCGGCACCATGCGCGCAATCGTTTCGTCGTCGAAGGCGCTCTTGCTCATGGGTGTAGTGATGATTCCCGGCGCGACGGCGTTGACTGTGATTCCGCGGCTGGCCACTTCCAGCGCGAGCGATTTCGTGGCGGCGTTCAAAGCGCCCTTGGCGGCAGCGTAATTGACCTGTCCCCGGTTACCGGTGATCGCGGAGATTGACGACAGGTTGACGATCCGTCCCCAGCGGGTGCGGATCATCGGCATCAACAAGGGTTGGGTCACGTTGAAGAAGCCGTCCACCGATGTTTTGATCACCGTGTGCCATTGATCTGCGCTCA
Source organism: Linum usitatissimum (assembly GCA_030674075.2). Classification (NCBI taxonomy): domain Eukaryota; kingdom Viridiplantae; phylum Streptophyta; class Magnoliopsida; order Malpighiales; family Linaceae; genus Linum; species Linum usitatissimum. The sequence continues at coordinate 8,012 of JAUJYP020000477.1, read as the reverse complement.
TTCCGGGAAACACGGCATCGTCGTGGATACCGGCGTTGTTGACGAGAATCTGGATCGGGCCCTCGTTGAGAACTGATTCCAACGCCTTTTGGGTTGCCTCGGCGCGGGTGACATCGAAACTGACCGTCTGCGCGTTCCCGCCTGCCGCACTGATGTCGGCAACAACCGCGGATGCAGCCTCCAATCTGCGGTTGGCGTGTACGTAGACGAAGTGGCCTTCTCGCGCCAGGCGCTTGCAAATGGCTGCGCCGATGCCGCCGCTTCCGCCGGTGACCAGTGCCCGTCTCTTCACGGCGCCTCCTTGCCCGCGGCATCGGCAAACAAATTGAACGCTATCGCCGCTCGCCCGATGACCAACACGACATCGTCCGCCGAAACGGAAAACTCGTACAAAGCGGTGCGGTCATCGCCCGCAATCCGTTTCACTGACGTCACGAGATCTGCCTCAAATACATCGAGACGATCGATATTCAAGCGTACGCCCCGCACACTGGCAAGGAATCCGGGTGGCGCCACGCCGCCGGAAGCGGAAGCCACGAGCGCCCCGTGCACCGCCATGGTCTGTGCCGCGTATTCGATCCCACATGCTGAACCGAGCCGGCCGTTCGCACGCAAGGGATTGTCGGGGGAGCGATGCGTTGAGGCACGGCACTGCGTCTGTGTGAGATCCCAGCTCAATACTTCATCGAGCAGACACATCTTTTCTTTGTGGGGAATGTGTCCCTCGATCCAGAGACGGTCTAGAAGCACGGCTCAACCTCCACTGTCAGGCTCCGCCCGTCAAGATATTCGATGTTGATGAGCCCCGCCTTTCGCGCTGCAAGTTGCTGCAGCAAGGGAAGGGCGCGTGCGGCCGGAATTGAAGTGCGGAGTGCTTCGAGGTCCGCGTCGCTCATGCGATCAGCCGCCGCATCAGCCAACTGCAACGTCACGGTCGCCAAAGCACCGCGCGCGTCCCCATCGCCTGCCACGAGCCCAGCGCCTGCCGCAGCCCCAACGCCAGCAGCGGCCCCAGCGCCAACAGCGGCCCCGGCGCCAACAGCGGCCCCGGCGCCAACAGCGGCGCTCGCACGCGCCCGCGTGGTCGCTGAGTTCGCTACGCCCACCGGTGCCAGCACAAACGCTACACCAAACGCCTCCGGTATCGGCCGCTTGGCCAACAACGGCTGCGGATACGGCGCGTCATACGCAACCAGCAATACACGTGTCTGATCCACAACCACCTGCGTCACGGCTTCCAGCAATCCGGCCGCGAAACCCAATCAAATGCGCACAACGCATTCGAGGCTGCCTTCGAGCGCGTCGCAATGCTCCAGTACCCGGCAGCGGCATTGTGAACTGAGTTGTGAAATCGTGTCGGCGAAATCAATCGCTCATCGTTCGCAAGGGCAACGCAGATCTCATGACAGTTCTGACCATCGCCACCCGACGACGCGAATACCGCAGGTAGCGTATCCGGTTGCACCCCGGCTTTTGAGACTGCTTGCAGCCCCACACCGAGTGCGAGTTTTACAACCAGTCCGACTCGGCGGCGTTCCGCGGGCGGCAGCCCTTCGGGAACGGGGACCACCGTCGGTTGTCCGGCGTAAGGTGCATGTCCCGCCAGGGTTGCCGTAGAGCTCGCCCAGCTCTCCAGTCCCGGCCCGAGAAGCCCGATACCCTCAATATGTGCTGCGAGTTTGACCATGGAGCTAGCTGCGCGGCTCAGCCGGCGCGACCCAGCAGGAGACTGCAGTTGGTGCCCCCCGAAGCCAAATGAATTGCTCATGGCCCGAGTTACCCGACCCGGACGGTTCTGAACCAGGTATTGAATCCCCAGGGCCGGATCCAGATTCCGGGTATTGATACCTCCGGGAGCAAAGTCGTGTTGCAGCGCCAGACTACAAATGACGGCTTCGAGTGCGCCGGCCGCGCCCAGCGCATGGCCGGTGGCGCCCTTCGTCGAACTGCCGCCGACCGCAGTACCGAAAACGGAGGCAACCGCACGGCTCTCCGAGGTATCGTTGCTGGGGGTACCCGTCCCATGCAAATTGATGTAGTCAATGTCACCTGGTTCGAGCCGGGCGATTTCGAGTGCGGCCAGCATCGCTGAGCGCGCTCCCTGTCCCTCCGGATGCGGAGATGACATGTGGTAAGCGTCGCTAGACTCTCCAACGCCTAGTAGTTTCACCGCGTTCGCGTCAAGAGAGTTCGGGACGCGCTCCAACAAGGCAAATGCCGCTGCCTCACTGATCGATATGCCATCGCGTGTCGTATCAAACGGCTTGCAGGGACCTTTGGAAGTCAATTGCAAGGCGTGAAAGCCGTACAACGTTGTGAGACACAACGAGTCGACACCGCCTACAACGGCCGCGTCGATGAGATCCGCATCCATCATCCTTCGGGCGGAGCCAAAGACCTTGGCGCTCGATGAGCAGGCAGAGCAAATCACAACAGTCGGGCCGTGCAGATCCAACGCCTGCCGAACGAAGTCAGCAACCGAGAAGGAATTCTGGCTGCCGGCATAGTCGAAGTCTGCTGGCAGAGCCCCTGTCGTTGAGTCGCGGTGTCGATATGCCAGTTCCGTTTGCAGTATTCCCGAGGTGCTCGTGCCCAGGAATACGCCGATGCGCCGGCGTCCCCATCTGCCTGCGCTTTGTGCGACCGCGTCCGCGAATCCGTCTTGTCGCAGCGCCAACTGTGCAAGGCGGTTATTGCGACAATCGAAGTGATGGAGAGAGTTCGGCAGCCTTTCATCGTCAACGCCACTCACTTCGCCAGTCCACGTATCCAGTTCGGCACGCTCAAAGAGCAGGGCGCCAGGCCGCCACGCTGGGTCCGCAAGGCTTCCAGCGTTTTGAGCCTGCCCTGACCGACGCAACTCGTCGCCGTGTATTCCTTCAGCAGCAATTCAGTCATGGGTGATCAACGAATCCATCAAACTATGCGGTTTCCGCGCTCTTTTGTGGGCGTGTGCAAGCAGCATTGTGTTCGCAAAGGGTGTGCCTGCACTCATCGGCGTAGCTTCAACCTGAAACCCCAAGGAAGCGAGCAGGCGTTGCCATTCGGGGACGGAACGGCAGTAGACCTTCGGTGCCCGCCGGTACTGCACGGCCATGACGGTCAGGTCGACGCATTTGCCGTACGTGAATCGGATGCCGCCCTGAGCGTCAGAAACTCGCAGCAGCAGTGTTCCTCCCGAGGGCATGGCTTCACGCGCCCGGTCCAAAACATTCAACTGGGCGCGGTGTTCGAGATAGTGAAGTACATCCAGGATGACCACGGCGTCGACGCTCCCAAAGTCTGCCTCCGAAATGTCGCCGACCTCGAATTGCGCGCGGCTGCCCAGCGCGGTCTGTGCTCGCCAGACATCCTGATGCCGCAATTCAATGCCTCTGTATGAAACAGGTCGTGGTGCTGCCGGCCATTCTCCGGGCCACACGTGAGGTCGTTCGTCGTACCTGTTGCGGGCCGCCTCCAGCCACGCGGCGAGTAAACCCTGCCCACAGCCAGAGATCGAGAATCCGCCCCGCCCCTGCCAACAGGCCCTCGCTCAATATCCTCTTAAAAGCAGGGTCGCCTCGCAACTTGCCGCGCGCTTTGAAATAACCGGTGAAATCCGTCTTCCAATACGTTGCACTGGCGGCTTTGACCAGATCCTCGGTAGTGGCGTACGCCCTCATGTCAGAACCGAGCGCAAAGTGACCGGAGTGAGCCTGGCTACAGACACGGCCTGCAGCACCCGCGGGAGGACCTCGAGAATGACGGGAGACCCTGAGGGCGTGCGGGCGGCGTGGCCGTCGTGAAGCAACAGGATGTCGCCGCTTCTCAGGCCCGCGGTCAATCGTTTGAACACCACCGCGGGGTCTGGATTGACGGTGTCGAACCCGCGCCGGGTCCAACTGGCAAGCTGTAATCCGAGGCGCGCCAGCACCGGTTCCAGAAACGGGCTGCGAAGACCCGCCGGTGCGCGAAAGAAACGCGGTCGCTGGCCCGTGATTGCCTCGATGGTGTCCTGCGCGCGTGCAATCTCGGCGTTGATGCTGGAGGGGCCCAGGACTGAGAATCGATGCAAGTGATGTTGGCTGTGATTCTCCATCGCGTGCCCGCGGCTGACAATTTCGCGCGCCAGCCCCGAATGTCGCTCGACCAGCTCGCCGATACAGAAGAAAGTGGCCTTGGCCGAATGTTGATCCAACAGATCGAGCACCTGTGGTGTGACCGTCGGATCCGGTCCATCATCAATGGTAATCGCCACGCAACCGCTGGTCGCAGCGGCGGCCGGCAGGTGGGTCCAATTGGGTCCTAACAGTTTGCTGCGGGGCCAGAGACCGGCGGCGGTCAGCACGAGGTGGTCGGCAACAATGGCGCCCAGGATCCACGGCCACAGGTGCGGCCGGGCAATCACAGCAACCAACGCGGCTGCGTGCAGTGCGAACGACACCTGAATCGCCGCCGTTGGCTTCCAGCGATCAGGCATTTGACGCCGCGACCTGGGAATTGTGTTGTACAAACTGCCGATCCAGAAAGCCCGTCCACAGCTCCGACCAGACGGGCCACTCGTGACCACCGGCGACTACCTGTACCGTGTGCGGGTCGAGCGCGGCGGCCATCATCTGGTGGCTGCTGGCAAAGCGATCGTCGCGGCCATATCCGAGATGAACGCCGACCGGATAACTCGCTCTCGTTTTGATGAAGCGCCACACGCGACGCTCGTCGTCGTCCGGCCCCAACTCTCCGGGCTGCCATCCGGCAACTCCCGCGGCGCGTTCGATCTCCCCCGTGATCATGTGGTTGCCGAGATAGGGTGCCAGCAGGCACAGCCCCTCAATTTCCGAAGCGTAGCGTGCCGCGAACGCGAGCCCGATGAATCCTCCCAGTGAAATTCCGCAGATCCAGATCGATCGGCAACCCAACGCGCGCGCCGGCAACACGAGCTCGTGGCGCAGTCGGCGCAAAATGCTTCGGTCAGTCAAATGTTGGAGGTTGACATCGGCGAATTCCAGGTCGAGCGGCAGCCCCTGTTTGCGGACCGCGCTCACGAAGCCTGCCCGCACGAAGTCCTCCGGCCCGCTGTAGGCAGCCGGCAGAAACAACACGCGGGTCGCCGCCACGATTCCGGCTTGTGCGCAATCGAGCACGGTGCGCATGTCAGCCCACCGCCTTTGGCGTGCCCCCACGCCCGCAGCTGAGGTCGGCCTGCGCGGCACCCGCGCCCGGCGAGACCCCAACGCCCGGCGAGACCCCAACGCCCGGCGAGACCCCAACGCCCGGCGAGACCCCAACGCCCGGCGAGACCCCAACGCCCGGCGAGACCCCAACGCCCGGCGAGACCCCAACGCCTGGCGAGACCCCAACGCCCGGCGAGACCCCAACGCCTGGCGAGACCCCAACGCCTGGCGAGACCCCAAGGCTCCGCGAACCCCCCGGCCAACAACGCCGAAAACACGAGCGCCAAAAGCGCTCCCGGGGCCACGGTCGTCCCGAGCGCCGACAACACCGGTACCGACGAAAATCCCAGCACACCGAACCCCAATACCGTCGCGGCGTTGGCAATGGCCAGCGAAGCGAGGGTCAACGGCGTCGATCCGGCATGCGGGTCCCTCGAGCCCCGATCAAAGAACAGGGCGTAATTCGAGCCCACGGCCACAATCAACAGCATGCCAATCAAGTGAAGAATCGTGAGCTGTGCACCGAACAACGTGAGGCCCGCCGTGACCGTCAACACCGCCAGTACCAGCGGCGCGACTACGCGCATCGTTCGGCCCAGCGAGCGCATGAAGATCGCCAGCAACACGACGATGCCCGCGAAACCTGCCAGCGACAGCCGGACGACCTCGGACAAGTAGCTCGAATAAAGCCTGTCGACTTCACCCTTCACATCCAGAACCACTGCCTCCACACCCGCCGCGAGAGTGAGCTTCGAGATGGCAGAATGCACACGCCCAATATCAATCGCAACCGTCGTGGGCACGCGCAGCGGCAGTAACGCGCTCCATTGCGTGCCGTCATTCAGGAGCAGGGCGTCTACGCCCGTCGCGAGTGAGGTTCCCTCCAGGTCCTTGGGCCCGAGAAGAGGCTGGATTCGGGCCTCCTCGATGTCGTGCATGAAAGGGGCAAGTCGGTCAATTTGGATCGGCAGACCGTCCAGGGCTTTTGCCAGATTTGCCCGTAGCTCGGCTGCCTGTGGAAGGCTCGCCTGGCGCGTACGCTGCGCTTCGAGACTGGGAAGGTAGCGGGCGGGACTTTCAAAGCCGGCAATCACCTTCTGCCCGACGAGCGTTTCGAGCGCGGGGTCAACCGTTTCTGCCGCTTGCAGGACCGCCTCCTGCGTGGGGCCGGTGATGACAACGAGATAACTGACATCGGGCGCCCCGATGTCCGACCGCAATTTGGAGTCCAGCGCCTGGTCGGCTGCCGAGACTGGACTCAAAGCCGCAAGCTCGTGATTCCAGATGGGTCCGCGATGAGTGAACAAGACGACTGCCGCGAGGATCGGGACAACGACCAGAAGTGCGCGCGGTGTCCTGACACTCTGCAGCCCGGCTGCGATCGCATTGCCCAGTGGAGTGACGTCACCAATATTCAACTTGGGCGGCATCAAGTCAGGTAGGACGTACCGGGTGACGAGAGCCGCAGCGATCAGGCCGCTGATGGAAAACAGTCCGAGTTGCGCCAACCCTGGAAAACCAGACGGCAGCAACGACATGAAGCCCACTATGGAGGTCAACACGCCCAGGCGGATGGTTGGCCAGAGAGCCGAGTTGCGTTGTTGTGATTGGATGAACAGGTAGATGGAATAGTCGACGGATTCACCGATCAGGGTGACCCCGAATCCGAGGGTGATTCCATGCACAGACCCAAACCCCAGTGCTACAGCACTGACGCCGGCTAGCGCGCCAGATGCCACCGGAATGAGCCCCAGCACCAGGGCTCGAAATGAGCGATAGACCCAAAGCAACATCAACGTGATGAGCAACGTGCTCAATACCGAGAGTCTGGCCACCTGATGTTTGATCGTGGCGCGCGCGGCAACGGAAAACACACCCGGGCCGCTCATCTCCAGCGTGGCACGACCAACACCAACGCCGCCTGCCACCGCGCCGCCACTGCCCGCCGCCGCGCCACCACCGTCCGCCGCCGTGCCGCCGCCTGCCGCCGTGCCGCCGCCTGCCGCCGCGCCGCCGCCTGCCACCGCGCCGCCGCCTGCCACCGCGCCGCTGCCTGCCACCGCGCCGCTGCCTGCCACCGCGCCACTGCCTGCCACCGCGCCGCTGCCTGCCACCGCGCCGCCGCCTGCCACCGCGCCACTGCCTGCCATCGCGCCGCTGCCTGCCACCGCGCCGCTGCCTGCTACCGCACCGCTGCCTGCCACCGCGCCACTGCCTGCCACCGCGCCGCTGCCTGCCACCGCGCCGCTGCCTGCCACCGCGCCGCCACTGCCCGCCGCGCTGCCGCCTGCCGCGCTGCCGCCATTGCCCGCCGCGCCGCTGCCGCCAGCGCCCCGCTCGCGCACAGCATCCTCAAACGCCGCCCGCACCGCAGCAACAGCCGCCTCCTGCCCATCCGTATCCGACCCCGCGGCGCGCGTCTGCGCCACGAGCAACGCTCGCTTCCCGTCGCGCGACGCCCACACTCCGTCAACGGACGGCGGTTGGCGCTCACTCCCGAGCTGATCGATGATCTGGAGCATTTCCCCAGTCGGATCGCGGGGGGAGCAATGACTTGGCGAGCAACCCCATCGGGGATGCCAGCAAATCCAGCGTCTCCTGGATCGCATCCCGCAATCCGGAAGCGGTAAACCGCGCAGGTGTCACCGTCTCACTCAGCAGGTATCGGTGACTGAACAACACCTCCCGATCCTTCTCCACGCCGACGGGTTCGCCATTTGAAACCGCAACGAACTGCGAATCAGCGCGTAGACGCGTCGCCATAGCGACTGAAATCCGCGCCCGCTCGGCCGAGTCCGCGCCCTCCACGCCAATCAAAAATCAGTCGTGAGGCAATTCCCTCACGAAGCTGGTTTACGAGCA
>JAUJYP020000476.1:0-18930 GCA_030674075.2 Linum usitatissimum | reverse complement strand
AAATAACCAAGTTTAGACAAAACCATACACGCCTTGTTTTTAAAAAGGAGAAACAAATGCAAAGTAATAATGGCGGAAATAAGTCAAGAAAAGGGAATAAAGAAATCGTGATGTGGAGTAGGACACGAGCATGGTGTATTAACATACAAAAGAAAACTTAGAACAAGTTCAAATTGAAATGCGTAAATAACCAAGTTTAGACAAAACCATACACGCCTTGTTTTCAAAAAGGAGAAACAAATGCAAAGCAATAATGAGGGCGGAAATAAGTCAAGAAAAGGGAATAAAGAAATCGTGATGTGCAGTAGGACACGAGCATGGTAGACAAAAAACAAAAGGAGTTTTCAGGAGCATAACCAAGTAAATGCAAAGTAAATTTAGTGAAAGACTCGTATAATTTAAGGGGAAAACTTGGAACCAAGCTCAAATTGAAATGTGGAAATAACCAAGTTTAGACAAAACCATACAAGTCTCGTTTTCGAAAGGAGAAACGAGGGAAAAGCAACAATAAGTGCGGAAATAAGATAGGAAAAGGGCATAAATTAGTCTTGATGTGCCGTACGCCACGAGCATTATAGACAAGAAACAAGGAGTTTCCAGTGAGCAGAACCATAAGTGAATGCGAAGGAAATTTTGTGAAAGACTCGTATAATTTCAGGGGAAAACTTAGAACAAGTTCAAATTGAAATGCAGAAATAACCAAGTTTAGACAAAACCATACACGCCTTGTTTTCAAAAAGGAGAAACAAATGCAAAGCAATAATGAGGGCGGAAATAAGTCAAGAAAAGGGAATAAAGAAATCGTGATGTGCAAGAGGACACGAGCATGGTAGACAAGAAACAAAAGGAGTTTTCAGGGAGCATAACCAAGTAAATGCAAAGTAAATTTAGTGAAAGACTCGTATAGCTTTAAGGGGAAAACTTGGAACCAAGCTCAAATTGAAATGCGGAAATAACCAAGTTTAGACAAAACCATACAAGTCTCGTTTTCGAAAGGAGAAACGAGGGAAAAGCAACAATAAGTGCGGAAATAAGATAGGAAAAGGGCATAAATTAGTCTTGATGTGCCGTACGCCACGAGCATTATAGACAAGAAACGAAGGAGTTTCAGTGGAGCAGAACCATAAGTGAATGCGAAGGAAATTTTGTGAAAGACTCGTATAATTTCGGGGAAAACTTAGAACAAGTTCAAATTGAAATGCGAAATAACCAAGTTTAGACAAAACCATACACGCCTTGTTTTCAAAAAGGAGAAACAAATGCAAAGCAATAATGAGGGCGGAAATAAGTCAAGAAAAGGGAATAAAGAAATCGTGATGTGCGTAGGACACGAGCATGGTAGACAAGAAACAAAAGGAGTTTTCAGTGGAGCATAACCAAGTAAATGCAAAGTAAATTTAGTGAAAGACTCGTACAATTTAAGGGGAAAACTTGGAACCAAGGTTCAAATTGAAATGCGGAAATAACCAAGTTTAGACAAAACCATACAAGTCTCGTTTTCAGAAAGGAGAAACAAGGGAAAAGCAACAATAAGTGCGGAAATAAGATAGGAAAAGGGCATAAATTAGTCTTGATGTGCTGTACGCCACGAGCATTATAGACAAATCGAAGGAGTTTCAAGGGAGCAGAACCATAAGTGAATGCGAAGGAAATTTTGTGAAAGACTCGTATAATTTCGGGGAAAACTTAGAACAAGTTCAAATTGAAATGCAAAATAACCAAGTTTAGACAAAACCATACACGCCTTGTTTTCAAAAAGGAGAAACAAATGCAAAGCAATAATGAGGGCGGAAATAAGTCATGAAAAGGGAATAAAGAAATCGTGATGTGCAAGTAGGACACGAGTATGGTAGACAAACAAAAGGAGTTTTCAGTGGAGCATAACCAAGTAAATGCAAAGTAAATTTAGTGAAAGACTCGTACAATTTAAGGGGAAAACTTGGAACCAAGCTCAAATTGAAATGTGGAAATAACCAAGTTTAGACAAAACCATACAAGTCTCGTTTTCGAAAGGAGAAACGAGGGAAAAGCAACAATAAGTGCGGAAATAAGATAGGAAAAGGGCATAAATTAGTCTTGATGTGCCGTACGCCACGAGCATTATAGACAAGAAACAAAGGAGTTTCAAGGGAGCAGAACCATAAGTGAATGCGAAGGAAATTTTGTGAAAGACTCGTATAATTTCAGGGGAAAACTTAGAACAAGTTCAAATTGAAATGCGTAAATAACCAAGTTTAGACAAAACCATACACGCCTTGTTTTCAAAAAGGAGAAACAAATGCAAAGCAATAATGAGGGCGGAAATAAGTCAAGAAAAGGGAATAAAGAAATCGTGATGTGCAAGAGGACACGAGCATGGTAGACAAGAAACAAAAGGAGTTTTCAGGAGCATAACCAAAGTAAATGCAAAGTAAATTTAGTGAAAGACTCGTACAATTTAAGGGGAAAACTTGGAACCAGTTCAAATTGAAATGCGGAAATAACCAAGTTTAGACAAAACCATACAAGTCTCGTTTTCGAAAGGAGAAACGAGGGAAAAGCAACAATAAGTGCGGAAATAAGATAGGAAAAGGGCATAAATTAGTCTTGATGTGCCGTACGCCACGAGCATTATAGACAACAAACGAAGGAGTTTCAAGGGAGCAGAACCATAAGTGAATGCGAAGGAAATTTTGTGAAAGACTCGTATAATTTCGGGGAAAACTTAGAACAAGTTCAAATTGAAATGCAAAATAACCAAGTTTAGACAAAACCATACACGCCTTGTTTTCAAAAAGGAGAAACAAATGCAAAGTAATAATGAGGGCGGAAATAAGTCAAGAAAAGGGAATAAAGAAATCGTGATGTGCGTAGGACACGAGCATGGTAGACAAGAAACAAAAGGAGTTTTCAGGGAGCATAACCAAGTAAATGCAAAGTAAATTTAGTGAAAGACTCGTACAATTTAAGGGGAAAACTTGGAACCAAGCTTCAAATTGAAATGTGGAAATAACCAAGTTTAGACAAAACCATACAAGTCTCGTTTTCGAAAGGAGAAACGAGGGAAAAGCAACAATAAGTGCGGAAATAAGATAGGAAAAGGGCATAAATTAGTCTTGATGTGCTGTACGCCACGAGCATTATAGACAGGAAAAAGAAGGAGTTTCCAGGGAGCAGAACCATAAGTGAATGCGAAGGAAATTTTGTGAAAGACTCGTATAATTTCAGGGGAAAACTTAGAACAAGTTCACATTTAAATGCAAAATAACCAAGTTTAGACAAAACCATACACGCCTTGTTTTCAAAAAGGAGAAACAAATGCAAAGCAATAATGAGGGCGGAAATAAGTCAAGAAAAGGCAATAAAGAAATCGTGATGTGCAAGAGGACACGAGCATGGTAGACAAAGAAAAAAAAGGAGTTTTCAGGGAGCATAACCAAGTAAATGCAAAGTAAATTTAGTGAAAGACTCGTACAATTTAAGGGGAAAACTTGGAACCAAGCTTAAATTGAAATGCGGAAATAACCAAGTTTAGACAAAACCATACAAGTCTCGTTTTCGAAAGGAGAAACGAGGGAAAAGCAACAATAAGTGCGGAAATAAGATAGGAAAAGGGCATAAATTAGTCTTGATGTGCGGTACGCCACGAGCATTATAGACAACAAACATAAGGAGTTTCAGGAGCCGAACCATAAGTGAATGCGAAGGAAATTTTGTGAAAGACTCGTATAATTTCAGGGGAAAACTTAGAATAAGTTCAAATTGAAATGCATAAATAACCAAGTTTAGACAAAACCATACACGCCTTGTTTTCAAAAAGGAGAAACAAATGCAAAGTAATAATGAGGGCGGAAATAAGTCAAGAAAAGGGAATAAAGAAATCGTGATGTGCAAGAGGACACGAGCATGGTAGACAAAAACAAAAGGAGTTTTCAGGAGCATAACCAAGTAAATGCAAAGTAAATTTAGTGAAAGACTCGTATAATTTAAGGGGAAAACTTGGAACCAGCTCAAATTGAAATGTGGAAATAACCAAGTTTAGACAAAACCATACAAGTCTCGTTTTCAGAAAGGAGAAACGAGGGAAAAGCAACAATAAGTGCGGAAATAAGATAGGAAAAGGGCATAAATTAGTCTTGATGTGCTGTACGCCACGAGCATTATAGACAGGAAACAGAAGGAGTTTCCAGGGAGCAGAACCATAAGTGAATGCGAAGGAAATTTTGTGAAAGACTCGTATAATTTCGGGGAAAACTTAGAACAAGTTCAAATTGAAATGCAAATAACCAAGTTTAGACAAAACCATACACGCCTTGTTTTCAAAAAGGAGAAACAAATGCAAAGCAATAATGAGGGCGGAAATAAGTCAAGAAAAGGGAATAAAGAAATCGTGATGTGCGTAGGACACGAGCATGGTAGACAAGAAACAAAAGGAGTTTTCAGGGAGCATAACCAAGTAAATGCAAAGTAAATTTAGTGAAAGACTCGTACAATTTAAGGGGAAAACTTGGAACCAGCTTCAAATTGAAATGTGGAAATAACCAAGTTTAGACAAAACCATACAAGTCTCGTTTTCGAAAGGAGAAACGAGGGAAAAGCAACAATAAGTGCGGAAATAAGATAGGAAAAGGGCATAAATTAGTCTTGATGTGCCGTACGCCACGAGCATTATAGACAACAAACGAAGGAGTTTCAGGAGCAGAACCATAAGTGAATGCGAAGGAAATTTTGTGAAAGACTCGTATAATTTCAGGGGAAAACTTAGAACAAGTTCAAATTGAAATGCGAAATAACCAAGTTTAGACAAAACCATACACGCCTTGTTTTCAAAAAGGAGAAACAAATGCAAAGTAATAATGAGGGCGGAAATAAGTCAAGAAAAGGGAATAAAGAAATCGTGATGTGCAAGTAGGACACGAGCATGGTAGACAAGAAACAAAAGGAGTTTTCAGGAGCATAACCAAGTAAATGCAAAGTAAATTTAGTGAAAGACTCGTATAGTTTAAGGGGAAAACATGGAACCAGTTCAAATTGAAATGTGGAAATAACCAAGTTTAGACAAAACCATACAAGTCTCGTTTTCAGAAAGGAGAAACGAGGGAAAAGCAACAATAAGTGCGGAAATAAGATAGGAAAAGGGCATAAATTAGTCTTGATGTGCCGTACGCCACGAGCATTATAGACAGAAAACAAGGAGTTTCCAGGAGCAGAACCATAAGTGAATGCGAAGGAAATTTTGTGAAAGACTCGTATAATTTCAGGGGAAAACGTAGAACAAGTTCACATTTAAATGCGTAAATAACCAAGTTTAGACAAAACCATACACGCCTTGTTTTCAAAAAGGAGAAACAAATGCAAAGCAATAATGAGGGCGGAAATAAGTCAGAAAAGGCAATAAAGAAATCGTGATGTGCGTAGGACACGAGTATGGTAGACAAAGAAATAAAAGGAGTTTTCAGGGAGCATAACCAAGTAAATGCAAAGTAAATTTAGTGAAAGACTCGTACACTTTAAGGGGAAAACTTGGAACCAGCTCAAATTGAAATGTGGAAATAACCAAGTTTAGACAAAACCATACAAGTCTCGTTTTCAGAAAGGAGAAACGAGGGAAAAGCAACAATAAGTGCGGAAATTAGATAGGAAAAGGGCATAAATTAGTCTTGATGTGCTGTACGCCACGAGCATTATAGACAACAAACAGAAGGAGTTTCCAGGGAGCCGAACCATAAGTGAATGCGAAGGAAATTTTGTGAAAGACTCGTATAATTTCGGGGAAAACTTAGAACAAGTTCAAATTGAAATGCAGAAATAACCAAGTTTAGACAAAACCATACACGCCTTGTTTTCAGAAAGGAGAAACAAATGCAAAGTAATAATGAGGGCGGAAATAAGTCAAGAAAAGGGAATAAAGAAATCGTGATGTGCAGTAGGACACGAGCATGGTAGACAAGAAACAAAAGGAGTTTTCAGGAGCATAACCAAGTAAATGCAAAGTAAATTTAGTGAAAGACTCGTACATACTTTAAGGGGAAAACTTGGAACCAAGCTCAAATTGAAATGTGGAAATAACCAAGTTTAGACAAAACCATACAAGTCTCGTTTTCGAAAGGAGAAACGAGGGAAAAGCAACAATAAGTGCGGAAATAAGATAGGAAAAGGGCATAAATTAGTCTTGATGTGCTGTACGCCACGAGCATTATAGACAGGAAACAGAAGTAGTTTCCAGGGAGCAGAACCATAAGTGAATGCGAAGGAAATTTTGTGAAAGACTCGTATAATTTCAGGGGAAAACGTAGAACAAGTTCACATTTAAATGCAGAAATAACCAAGTTTAGACAAAACCATACACGCCTTGTTTTCAAAAAGGAGAAACAAATGCAAAGCAATAATGAGGGCGGAAATAAGTCGTGAAAAGGCAATAAAGAAATCGTGATGTGCAGTAGGACACGAGTATGGTAGACAGCAAATAAAAGGAGTTTTCAGGGAGCATAACCAGATGTAAATGCAAAGTAAATTTAGTGAAAGACTCGTACAGTTTAAGGGGAAAACTTGGAACCAGTTTAAATTGAAATCTGGAAATAACCAAGTTTAGACAAAACCATACAAGTCTCGTTTTCGAAAAGGAGAAACGAGGGAAAAGCAACAATAAGTGCGGAAATAAGATAGGAAAAGGGCATAAATTAGTCTTGATGTGCGGTACGCCACGAGCATTATAGACAACAAACAGAAGGAGTTTCCACGGAGCCGAACCATAAGTGAATGCGAAGGAAATTTTGTGAAAGACTCGTATAATTTCAGGGGAAAACTTAGAACAAGTTCAAATTGAAATGCAGAAATAACCAAGTTTAGACAAAACCATACACGCCTTGTTTTCAGAAAGGAGAAACAAATGCAAAGTAATAATGAGGGCGGAAATAAGTCAAGAAAAGGGAATAAAGAAATCGTGATGTGCAGGAGGACACGAGCATGGTAGACAAGAAACAAAAGGAGTTTTCAGTGGAGCATAACCAAGTAAATGCAAAGTAAATTTAGTGAAAGACTCGTAAGACTCTTTTAAGGGGAAAACTTGGAACCAAGCTCAAATTGAAATGTGGAAATAACCAAGTTTAGACAAAACCATACAAGTCTCGTTTTCGAAAGGAGAAACGAGGGAAAAGCAACAATAAGTGCGGAAATAAGATAGGAAAAGGGCATAAATTAGTCTTGATGTGCCGTACGCCACGAGCATTATAGACAACAAACAAGGAGTTTCAGGGAGCCGAACCATAAGTGAATGCGAAGGAAATTTTGTGAAAGACTCGTATAATTTCGGGGAAAACTTAGAACAAGTTCAAATTGAAATGCATAAATAACCAAGTTTAGACAAAACCATACACGCCTTGTTTTCAAAAAGGAGAAACAAATGCAAAGTAATAATGAGGGCGGAAATAAGTCAAGAAAAGGGAATAAAGAAATCGTGATGTGCAAGTAGGACACGAGCATGGTAGACAAAAAACAAAAGGAGTTTTCAGTGGAGCATAACCAAGTAAATGCAAAGTAAATTTAGTGAAAGACTCGTATAGTTTAAGGGGAAAACTTGGAACCAGCTCAAATTGAAATGTGGAAATAACCAAGTTTAGACAAAACCATACAAGTCTCGTTTTCGAAAGGAGAAACGAGGGAAAAGCAACAATAAGTGCGGAAATAAGATAGGAAAAGGGCATAAATTAGTCTTGATGTGCCGTACGCCACGAGCATTATAGACAACAAAAACAAAGGAGTTTCCAGGGAGCCGAACCATAAGTGAATGCGAAGGAAATTTTGTGAAAGACTCGTATAATTTCAGGGGAAAACTTAGAACAAGTTCACATTTAAATGCAGAAATAACCAAGTTTAGACAAAACCATACACGCCTTGTTTTCAAAAAGGAGAAACAAATGCAAAGTAATAATGAGGGCGGAAATAAGTCAAGAAAAGGGAATAAAGAAATCGTGATGTGCAAGTAGGACACGAGTATGGTAGACAAAGAACAAAAGGAGTTTTCATGGAGCATAACCAAGTAAATGCAAAGTAAATTTAGTGAAAGACTCGTATAGTTTTAAGGGGAAAACTTGGAACCAAGCTCAAATTGAAATGTGGAAATAACCAAGTTTAGACAAAACCATACAAGTCTCGTTTTCGAAAGGAGAAACGAGGGAAAAGCAACAATAAGTGCGGAAATAAGATAGGAAAAGGGCATAAATTAGTCTTGATGTGCTGTACGCCACGAGCATTATAGACAGGAAACAGAAGTAGTTTCCGTGGAGCAGAACCATAAGTGAATGCGAAGGAAATTTTGTGAAAGACTCGTATAATTTCAGGGGAAAACGTAGAACAAGTTCACATTTAAATGCAGAAATAACCAAGTTTAGACAAAACCATACACGCCTTGTTTTCAAAAAGGAGAAACAAATGCAAAGCAATAATGAGGGCGGAAATAAGTCAGAAAAGGCAATAAAGAAATCGTGATGTGCAAGTAGGACACGAGTATGGTAGACAAAAAATAAAAGGAGTTTTCGTGGAGCATAACCAAGTAAATGCAAAGTAAATTTAGTGAAAGACTCGTACGCTTTAAGGGGAAAACTTGGAACCAAGCTTAAATTGAAATCTGGAAATAACCAAGTTTAGACAAAACCATACAAGTCTCGTTTTCGAAAGGAGAAACGAGGGAAAAGCAACAATAAGTGCGGAAATAAGATAGGAAAAGGGCATAAATTAGTCTTGATGTGCGGTACGCCACGAGCATTATAGACAACAAATGTAAGGAGTTTCCAGGAGCCGAACCATAAGTGAATGCGAAGGAAATTTTGTGAAAGACTCGTATAATTTCGGGGAAAACTTAGAACAAGTTCAAATTGAAATGCAGAAATAACCAAGTTTAGACAAAACCATACACGCCTTGTTTTCAAAAAGGAGAAACAAATGCAAAGTAATAATGAGGGCGGAAATAAGTCAAGAAAAGGGAATAAAGAAATCGTGATGTGCAAGAGGACACGAGCATGGTAGACAAGAAAACAAAAGGAGTTTTCGTGGAGCATAACCAAGTAAATGCAAAGTAAATTTAGTGAAAGACTCGTATGCTTTAAGGGGAAAACTTGGAACCAAGCTCAAATTGAAATGTGGAAATAACCAAGTTTAGACAAAACCATACAAGTCTCGTTTTCGAAAGGAGAAACGAGGGAAAAGCAACAATAAGTGCGGAAATAAGATAGGAAAAGGGCATAAATTAGTCTTGATGTGCCGTACGCCACGAGCATTATAGACAACAAACAAAGGAGTTTCAGGAGCCGAACCATAAGTGAATGCGAAGGAAATTTTGTGAAAGACTCGTATAATTTCAGGGGAAAACTTAGAACAAGTTCAAATTGAAATGCAGAAATAACCAAGTTTAGACAAAACCATACACGCCTTGTTTTCAAAAAGGAGAAACAAATGCAAAGTAATAATGAGGGCGGAAATAAGTCAAGAAAAGGGAATAAAGAAATCGTGATGTGCAGGACACGAGCATGGTAGACAAGAAACAAAAGGAGTTTTCGTGGAGCATAACCAAGTAAATGCAAAGTAAATTTAGTGAAAGACTCGTACACTTTAAGGGGAAAACTTGGAACCAGCTCAAATTGAAATGTGGAAATAACCAAGTTTAGACAAAACCATACAAGTCTCGTTTTCGAAAGGAGAAACGAGGGAAAAGCAACAATAAGTGCGGAAATAAGATAGGAAAAGGGCATAAATTAGTCTTGATGTGCCGTACGCCACGAGCATTATAGACAACAAACAAGGAGTTTCCAGGAGCCGAACCATAAGTGAATGCGAAGGAAATTTTGTGAAAGACTCGTATAATTTCGTGGGAAAACTTAGAACAAGTTCACATTTAAATGCAAATAACCAAGTTTAGACAAAACCATACACGCCTTGTTTTCAAAAAGGAGAAACAAATGCAAAGCAATAATGAGGGCGGAAATAAGTCATGAAAAGGTAATAAAGAAATCGTGATGTGCAGGACACGAGTATGGTAGACAAAGAAACAAAAGGAGTTTTCAGGAGCATAACCAAGTAAATGCAAAGTAAATTTAGTGAAAGACTCGTACAGCTTTAAGGGGAAAACTTGGAACCAGCTCAAATTGAAATGTGGAAATAACCAAGTTTAGACAAAACCATACAAGTCTCGTTTTCGAAAGGAGAAACGAGGGAAAAGCAACAATAAGTGCGGAAATAAGATAGGAAAAGGGCATAAATTAGTCTTGATGTGCTGTACGCCACGAGCATTATAGACAGGAAACAAAGAGTTTCCAGGGAGCAGAACCATAAGTGAATGCGAAGGAAATTTTGTGAAAGACTCGTATAATTTCAGGGGAAAACGTAGAACAAGTTCACATTTAAATGCAGAAATAACCAAGTTTAGACAAAACCATACACGCCTTGTTTTCAAAAAGGAGAAACAAATGCAAAGCAATAATGAGGGCGGAAATAAGTCAGGAAAAGGCAATAAAGAAATCGTGATGTGCAAGTAGGACACGAGTATGGTAGACAAGAAATAAAAGGAGTTTTCAGAGCATAACCAAGTAAATGCAAAGTAAATTTAGTGAAAGACTCGTAAAGCTTTAAGGGGAAAACTTGGAACCAGCTTAAATTGAAATCTGGAAATAACCAAGTTTAGACAAAACCATACAAGTCTCGTTTTCGAAAGGAGAAACGAGGGAAAAGCAACAATAAGTGCGGAAATAAGATAGGAAAAGGGCATAAATTAGTCTTGATGTGCCGTACGCCACGAGCATTATAGACAACAAACAAGGAGTTTCAGGAGCCGAACCATAAGTGAATGCGAAGGAAATTTTGTGAAAGACTCGTATAATTTCAGGGGAAAACGTAGAACAAGTTCACATTTAAATGCGTAAATAACCAAGTTTAGACAAAACCATACACGCCTTGTTTTCAAAAAGGAGAAACAAATGCAAAGCAATAATGAGGGCGGAAATAAGTCAGAAAAGGTAATAAAGAAATCGTGATGTGCAGTAGGACACGAGTATGGTAGACAACAAATAAAAGGAGTTTTCAGGGAGCATAACCAAGTAAATGCAAAGTAAATTTAGTGAAAGACTCGCATAGCTTTAAGGGGAAAACTTGGAACCAGCTTAAATTGAAATCTGGAAATAACCAAGTTTAGACAAAACCATACAAGTCTCGTTTTCAGAAAGGAGAAACGAGGGAAAAGCAACAATAAGTGCGGAAATAAGATAGGAAAAGGGCATAAATTAGTCTTGATGTGCGGTACGCCACGAGCATTATAGACAACAAACAGAAGGAGTTTCCAGGGAGCCGAACCATAAGTGAATGCGAAGGAAATTTTGTGAAAGACTCGTATAATTTCAGGGGAAAACTTAGAACAAGTTCAAATTGAAATGCAGAAATAACCAAGTTTAGACAAAACCATACACGCCTTGTTTTCAGAAAGGAGACACAAATGCAAAGTAATAATGAGGGCGGAAATAAGTCAAGAAAAGGGAATAAAGAAATCGTGATGTGCAAGTAGGACACGAGCATGGTAGACAAGAAACAAAAGGAGTTTTCAGTGGAGCATAACCAAGTAAATGCAAAGTAAATTTAGTGAAAGACTCGTACAATTTTTAAGGGGAAAACTTGGAACCAAGCTCAAATTGAAATGTGGAAATAACCAAGTTTAGACAAAACCATACAAGTCTCGTTTTCGAAAGGAGAAACGAGGGAAAAGCAACAATAAGTGCGGAAATAAGATAGGAAAAGGGCATAAATTAGTCTTGATGTGCCGTACGCCACGAGCATTATAGACAACAAACAAAGTAGTTTCAGGGAGCAGAACCATAAGTGAATGCGAAGGAAATTTTGTGAAAGACTCGTATAATTTCGGGGAAAACGTAGAACAAGTTCACATTTAAATGCAAAATAACCAAGTTTAGACAAAACCATACACGCCTTGTTTTCAAAAAGGAGAAACAAATGCAAAGCAATAATGAGGGCGGAAATAAGTCAGAAAAGGCAATAAAGAAATCGTGATGTGTAGGACACGAGTATGGTAGACAAAGAAATAAAAGGAGTTTTCAGGGAGCATAACCAAAGTAAATGCAAAGTAAATTTAGTGAAAGACTCGTACAATTTAAGGGGAAAACTTGGAACCAGCTTAAATTGAAATCTGGAAATAACCAAGTTTAGACAAAACCATACAAGTCTCGTTTTCGAAAGGAGAAACGAGGGAAAAGCAACAATAAGTGCGGAAATAAGATAGGAAAAGGGCATAAATTAGTCTTGATGTGCGGTACGCCACGAGCATTATAGACAACAAACAAAGGAGTTTCCAGGAGCCGAACCATAAGTGAATGCGAAGGAAATTTTGTGAAAGACTCGTATAATTTCAGGGGAAAACTTAGAACAAGTTCAAATTGAAATGCGAAAAATAACCAAGTTTAGACAAAACCATACACGCCTTGTTTTCAAAAAGGAGAAACAAATGCAAAGTAATAATGAGGGCGGAAATAAGTCAAGAAAAGGGAATAAAGAAATCGTGATGTGCGTAGGACACGAGCATGGTAGACAAAGAAACAAAAGGAGTTTTCAGGGAGCATAACCAAGTAAATGCAAAGTAAATTTAGTGAAAGACTCGTACAGCTTTAAGGGGAAAACTTGGAACCAGCTTCAAATTGAAATGTGGAAATAACCAAGTTTAGACAAAACCATACAAGTCTCGTTTTCGAAAGGAGAAACGAGGGAAAAGCAACAATAAGTGCGGAAATAAGATAGGAAAAGGGCATAAATTAGTCTTGATGTGCCGTACGCCACGAGCATTATAGACAAGAAACAAGGAGTTTCCAGGGAGCCGAACCATAAGTGAATGCGAAGGAAATTTTGTGAAAGACTCGTATAATTTCAGGGGAAAACGTAGAACAAGTTCACATTTAAATGCAGAAATAACCAAGTTTAGACAAAACCATACACGCCTTGTTTTCAAAAAGGAGAAACAAATGCAAAGCAATAATGAGGGCGGAAATAAGTCAAGAAAAGGCAATAAAGAAATCGTGATGTGCGTAGGACACGAGTATGGTAGACAAAGAAACAAAAGGAGTTTTCAGGAGCATAACCAAGTAAATGCAAAGTAAATTTAGTGAAAGACTCGTACAGTTTAAGGGGAAAACTTGGAACCAAGCTCAAATTGAAATGTGGAAATAACCAAGTTTAGACAAAACCATACAAGTCTCGTTTTCGAAAGGAGAAACGAGGGAAAAGCAACAATAAGTGCGGAAATAAGATAGGAAAAGGGCATAAATTAGTCTTGATGTGCGGTACGCCACGAGCATTATAGACAACAAACAAAGGAGTTTCCAGTGGAGCCGAACCATAAGTGAATGCGAAGGAAATTTTGTGAAAGACTCGTATAATTTCAGGGGAAAACTTAGAACAAGTTCAAATTGAAATGCGTAAATAACCAAGTTTAGACAAAACCATACACGCCTTGTTTTCAAAAAGGAGAAACAAATGCAAAGTAATAATGAGGGCGGAAATAAGTCAAGAAAAGGGAATAAAGAAATCGTGATGTGCGTAGGACACGAGCATGGTAGACAAGAAACAAAAGGAGTTTTCGTGGAGCATAACCAAGTAAATGCAAAGTAAATTTAGTGAAAGACTCGTACAGCTTTAAGGGGAAAACTTGGAACCAGCTCAAATTGAAATGTGGAAATAACCAAGTTTAGACAAAACCATACAAGTCTCGTTTTCGAAAGGAGAAACGAGGGAAAAGCAACAATAAGTGCGGAAATAAGATAGGAAAAGGGCATAAATTAGTCTTGATGTGCCGTACGCCACGAGCATTATAGACAGGAAACAGAAGTAGTTTCCAGGGAGCAGAACCATAAGTGAATGCGAAGGAAATTTTGTGAAAGACTCGTATAATTTCAGGGGAAAACGTAGAACAAGTTCACATTTAAATGCAGAAATAACCAAGTTTAGACAAAACCATACACGCCTTGTTTTCAAAAAGGAGAAACAAATGCAAAGCAATAATGAGGGCGGAAATAAGTCAGAAAAGGCAATAAAGAAATCGTGATGTGCAAAGGACACGAGTATGGTAGACAAAAATAAAAGGAGTTTTCGTGGAGCATAACCAAGTAAATGCAAAGTAAATTTAGTGAAAGACTCGTACAGCTTAAGGGGAAAACTTGGAACCAGCTTAAATTGAAATCTGGAAATAACCAAGTTTAGACAAAACCATACAAGTCTCGTTTTCGAAAGGAGAAACGAGGGAAAAGCAACAATAAGTGCGGAAATAAGATAGGAAAAGGGCATAAATTAGTCTTGATGTGCGGTACGCCACGAGCATTATAGACAACAAACAAAGAGTTTCAGGGAGCCGAACCATAAGTGAATGCGAAGGAAATTTTGTGAAAGACTCGTATAATTTCGTGGGAAAACTTAGAACAAGTTCAAATTGAAATGCAGAAATAACCAAGTTTAGACAAAACCATACACGCCTTGTTTTTAAAAAGGAGAAACAAATGCAAAGTAATAATGAGGGCGGAAATAAGTCAAGAAAAGGGAATAAAGAAATCGTGATGTGCGTAGGACACGAGCATGGTAGACAAGAAACAAAAGGAGTTTTCAGGAGCATAACCAAGTAAATGCAAAGTAAATTTAGTGAAAGACTCGTACAAGCTTTAAGGGGAAAACTTGGAACCAGCTCAAATTGAAATGTGGAAATAACCAAGTTTAGACAAAACCATACAAGTCTCGTTTTCAGAAAGGAGAAACGAGGGAAAAGCAACAATAAGTGCGGAAATTAGATAGGAAAAGGGCATAAATTAGTCTTGATGTGCTGTACGCCACGAGCATTATAGACAGGAAACAGAAGTAGTTTCAGTGAGCAGAACCATAAGTGAATGCGAAGGAAATTTTGTGAAAGACTCGTATAATTTCGGGGAAAACGTAGAACAAGTTCACATTTAAATGCGAAAATAACCAAGTTTAGACAAAACCATACACGCCTTGTTTTCAAAAAGGAGAAACAAATGCAAAGCAATAATGAGGGCGGAAATAAGTCGTGAAAAGGCAATAAAGAAATCGTGATGTGCGTAGGACACGAGTATGGTAGACAAAAAATAAAAGGAGTTTTCGTGGAGCATAACCAAGTAAATGCAAAGTAAATTTAGTGAAAGACTCGTACAAGCTTTAAGGGGAAAACTTGGAACCAGCTTAAATTGAAATGTGGAAATAACCAAGTTTAGACAAAACCATACAAGTCTCGTTTTCGAAAGGAGAAACGAGGGAAAAGCAACAATAAGTGCGGAAATAAGATAGGAAAAGGGCATAAATTAGTCTTGATGTGCGGTACGCCACGAGCATTATAGACAACAAACAAGGAGTTTCTGTGGAGCCGAACCATAAGTGAATGCGAAGGAAATTTTGTGAAAGACTCGTATAATTTCGGGGAAAACTTAGAACAAGTTCAAATTGAAATGCAAAATAACCAAGTTTAGACAAAACCATACACGCCTTGTTTTCAGAAAGGAGAAACAAATGCAAAGTAATAATGAGGGCGGAAATAAGTCAAGAAAAGGGAATAAAGAAATCGTGATGTGCGTAGGACACGAGCATGGTAGACAAAGAAACAAAAGGAGTTTTCAGTGGAGCATAACCAAGTAAATGCAAAGTAAATTTAGTGAAAGACTCGTACAGCTTTAAGGGGAAAACTTGGAACCAGCTCAAATTGAAATGTGGAAATAACCAAGTTTAGACAAAACCATACAAGTCTCGTTTTCGTAAAGGAGAAACGAGGGAAAAGCAACAATAAGTGCGGAAATAAGATAGGAAAAGGGCATAAATTAGTCTTGATGTGCCGTACGCCACGAGCATTATAGACAAGAAACAAGTAGTTTCCGTGGAGCCGAACCATAAGTGAATGCGAAGGAAATTTTGTGAAAGACTCGTATAATTTCGGGGAAAACGTAGAACAAGTTCACATTTAAATGCAAATAACCAAGTTTAGACAAAACCATACACGCCTTGTTTTCAAAAAGGAGAAACAAATGCAAAGCAATAATGAGGGCGGAAATAAGTCATGAAAAGGCAATAAAGAAATCGTGATGTGCAAGGACACGAGTATGGTAGACAAGAAATAAAAGGAGTTTTCAGTGGAGCATAACCAAGTAAATGCAAAGTAAATTTAGTGAAAGACTCGTACGCTTTAAGGGGAAAACTTGGAACCAGCTCAAATTGAAATGTGGAAATAACCAAGTTTAGACAAAACCATACAAGTCTCGTTTTCAGAAAGGAGAAACGAGGGAAAAGCAACAATAAGTGCGGAAATAAGATAGGAAAAGGGCATAAATTAGTCTTGATGTGCGGTACGCCACGAGCATTATAGACAACAAACAGAAGGAGTTTCCAGGGAGCCGAACCATAAGTGAATGCGAAGGAAATTTTGTGAAAGACTCGTATAATTTCAGGGGAAAACTTAGAACAAGTTCAAATTGAAATGCAAAATAACCAAGTTTAGACAAAACCATACACGCCTTGTTTTCAAAAGGAGAAACAAATGCAAAGTAATAATGAGGGCGGAAATAAGTCAAGAAAAGGGAATAAAGAAATCGTGATGTGCGTAGGACACGAGCATGGTAGACAAGAAACAAAAGGAGTTTTCGGGAGCATAACCAAGTAAATGCAAAGTAAATTTAGTGAAAGACTCGCATAGCTTTTAAGGGGAAAACTTGGAACCAGCTCAAATTGAAATGTGGAAATAACCAAGTTTAGACAAAACCATACAAGTCTCGTTTTCGTAAAGGAGAAACGAGGGAAAAGCAACAATAAGTGCGGAAATTAGATAGGAAAAGGGCATAAATTAGTCTTGATGTGCCGTACGCCACGAGCATTATAGACATGAAAAACAAGTAGTTTCCGGAGCAGTAACCATAAGTGAATGCGAAGGAAATTTTGTGAAAGACTCGTATAATTTCGGGGGAAAACGTAGAACAAGTTCACATTTAAATGCAGAAATAACCAAGTTTAGACAAAACCATACACGCCTTGTTTTCAAAAAGGAGAAACAAATGCAAAGCAATAATGAGGGCGGAAATAAGTCGAAAAGGCAATAAAGAAATCGTGATGTGCAAGAGGACACGAGTATGGTAGACAAGAAATAAAAGGAGTTTTCAGTGGAGCATAACCAAGTAAATGCAAAGTAAATTTAGTGAAAGACTCGTACAGTTTAAGGGGAAAACTTGGAACCAGTTTAAATTGAAATCTGGAAATAACCAAGTTTAAACAAAACCATACAAGTCTCGTTTTTAGAAAGGAGAAACGAGGGAAAAGCAACAATAAGTGCGGAAATAAGATAGGAAAAGGGCATAAATTAGTCTTGATGTGCGGTACGCCACGAGCATTATAGACAACAAACAAAGGAGTTTCAGGAGCCGAACCATAAGTGAATGTGAATGAAATTTTGTGAAAGACTCGTATAATTTCAGGGGAAAACTTAGAACAAGTTCAAATTGAAATGCAAAAATAACCAAGTTTAGACAAAACCATACACGCTTTGTTTTTAAAAAGGAGAAACAAATGCAAAGCAATAATGAGGGCGGAAATAAGTCAAGAAAAGGGAATAAAGAAATCGTGATGTGCAAGAGGACACGAGCATGGTAGACAAGAAACAAAAGGAGTTTTCAGGAGCATAACCAAGTAAATGCAAAGTAAATTTAGTGAAAGACTCGTACATGCTTAAGGGGAAAACTTGGAACCACTTCAAATTGAAATGTGGAAATAACCAAGTTTAGACAAAACCATACAAGTCTCGTTTTTCGAAAGGAGAAACGAGGGAAAAGCAACAATAAGTGCGGAAATAAGATAGGAAAAGGGCATAAATTAGTCTTGATGTGCCGTACGCCACGAGCATTATAGACAACAAACAAGGAGTTTCAGTGGAGCCGTAACCATAAGTGAATGCGAAGGAAATTTTGTGAAAGACTCGTATAATTTCAGGGGAAAACGTAGAACAAGTTCACATTTAAATGCGTAAATAACCAAGTTTAGACAAAACCATACACGCCTTGTTTTCAAAAAGGAGAAACAAATGCAAAGCAATAATGAGGGCGGAAATAAGTCAGAAAAGGCAATAAAGAAATCGTGATGTGCAAGTAGACACGAGTATGGTAGACAGAAACAAAAGGAGTTTTCAAGGAGCATAACCAAGTAAATGCAATAGAAACCGCAAACCACACCCCAAAAGAAACCAATAACACAACCACTTTCCAAAGGAGAAACGAGGGAAAAGCAACAGGATAGAGTGCGGAATGCGAGAAGACACAATGCTTCCATTCCACACATAAGATAGAAAAGGGGGCCAGAAATTAGTCTCGATGTGCACGGCCACGAGCATTATATACAGGAAAAAATTATACGTTTCAGGAGCGCAACCATAAGTGAATGCGAAGGAAATTTTGTGAAAGACTCGTATAATTTCGAGGGGAAAACGTAGAACAAGTTCACATTTAAATGCAGAAAATAACCAAGTTTAGACAAAACCATACACGCCTTGTTTTCAAAAAAGAGAAACAAATGCAAAGCAATAATGAGGGCGGAAATAAGTCAGGAAAAGGCAATAAAGAAATCGTGATGTGCAATAGGACACGAGTATGGTAGACAGCAAACAAAAGGAGTTTTCAGGGAGCATAACCAGAAGTAAATGCAAAGTAAATTTAGTGAAAGACTCGTACGCTTTAAGGGGAAAACTTGGAACCAATTCAAATTGAAATGCGGAAATAACCAAGTTTAGACAAAACCATACAAGTCTCGTTTTCGTAAAGGAGAAACGAGGGAAAAGCAACAATAAGTGCGGAAATTAGATAGGAAAAGGGCATAAATTAGTCTTGATGTGCTGTACGCCACGAGCATTATAGACAGGAAACAGAAGGAGTTTCC
>JAUJYP020000475.1:0-19071 GCA_030674075.2 Linum usitatissimum | reverse complement strand
GCTTCTCACGCTCATATGTAGATTAACTAGTCTTTCACTACTTCCTCCTTCATTTTCCTCCTTTCTTTACTTTTTACTATGTCTTGGTCTGGTTTCCGTCGTGGCCTAGAACTAACCCCGCACTCTCGCTTCCCCGGCGGTATTACGTAAGTTCTGCTAGAAGATGTTGTCTAGTTAAATGTTTCCATTACACCTCGAGGAAAAAATAGCATCAAAAATTGAAAAACGAAGGGGTGCAATAGGAGGACGGATGAAGAGGTCACCTATCTTAGTACTCCTCTCGGCTAAGTACGTTTATGTTCGCAGTGATGATGGGACCCAATGAATTAGTGCGGGTATAATCTCACCCTTCCGCTTCTCACGCTCATATGTAGATTAACTAGTCTTTCACTACTTCTTCCCTTCATTTTCGCTCCTTTCTCTTACTTTTTACTATGTCTTGGTCTGGTTTCCGTCGGGGCCGGAACTAACCTGCACTCTCGGTTCCCCGACGTTATTACGTAAGTTCTCCGCTAGAAGATGTCGTCTAGTTAAATGTTTCCATTACACCTCGAGGAAAAAAATAGCATCAAAAATAGAAAAACGAAGGGGTGCAATAGAGAGACGGATGAAAAGGTCACCTATCTTAGTACTACTCTCACCAAGTACGTATCTGTTCGAAGTGATGATAGGACCCGGTGAATTAGTGCCGGTATGATCTCACCCTTCTCGCTTCTCACGCTCATATGTAGATTAACTAGTCTTTCACTACTTCCTCCCTTCATTTTCCCTCCTTTCTCTTACTTTTTACTATGTCTTGGTCCGGTTTCCGTCGGGGCCTCGAACTAACCTCGCACTCTCGGTTCCCCGGCGTTATTACGTAAGTTCTCGCTAGAAGATGTTGTCTAGTTAAATGTTTCCATTACACCTCGAGGAAAAAAATAGCATCAAAAATAGAAAAACGAAGGGGTGCAATAGAGGACGGATGAAAAGGTCACCTATCTTAGTACTACTCTCAGCCAAGTACGTATCTGTTCGAAGTGATGATAGGACCCGGTGAATTAGTGCCGGTATGATCTCACCCTTCGCTTCTCACGCTCATATGTAGATTAACTAGTCTTTCACTACTTCCTCCCTTCATTTTCCCTCCTTTCTTTTACTTTTTACTATGTCTTGTCCGGTTTCCGTCGGGGCCTAGAACTAACCTCGCACTCTCGGTTCCCCGGCGTTATTACGTAAGTTCTCGCTAGAAGATGTTGTCTAGTTAAATGTTTCCATTACACCTCGAGGAAAAAAATAGCATCAAAAATTGAAAAACGAAGGGGTGCAATAGGAGGACGGATGAAGAGGTCACCTATCTTAGTACTGGCTCTCGGCCAAGTACGTTTATGTTCGCAAGTGATGATGGGACCCAGTGAATTAGTGCGGGTATAATCTCACCCTTCGCTTCTCACGCTCATATGTAGATTAACTAGTCTTTCACTACTTCTTCCCTTCATTTTCGCTCCTTTCTCTTACTTTTTACTATGTCTTGGTCCGGTTTCCGTCGGGGCTCGGAACTAACCCGCACTCTCGGTTCCCCGACGTTATTACGTAAGTTCTCGCTAGAAGATTTCGTCTAGTTAAATGTTTCCATTACACCTCGAGGAAAAAAATAGCATCAAAAATAGAAAAACGAAGGGGTGCAATAGGAGGACGGATGAAAAGGTCACCTATCTTAGTACTACTCTCACCAAGTACGTATCCGTTCGAAGTGATGATAGGACCCGGTGAATTAGTGCCGGTATGATCTCACCCTTCGCTTCTCACGCTCATATGTAGATTAACTAGTCTTTCACTACTTCCTCCCTTCATTTTCCCTCCTTTCTTTTACTTTTTACTATGTCTTGGTCCGGTTTCCGTCGGGGCCTAGAACTAACCCGCACTCTCGGTTCCCCGACGTTATTACGTAAGTTCTCGCTAGAAGATGTTGTCTAGTTAAATGTTTCCATTACACCTCGAGGAAAAAAATAGCATCAAAAATTGAAAAACGAAGGGGTGCAATAGGAGGACGGATGAAGAGGTCACCTATCTTAGTACTGGCTCTCGGCCAAGTACGTTTATGTTCGAAGTGATGATGGGACCCGGTGAATTAGTGCGGGTATAATCTCACCCTTCGCTTCTCACGCTCATATGTAGATTAACTAGTCTTTCACTACTTCTTCCCTTCATTTTCGCTCCTTTCTCTTACTTTTTACTATGTCTTGGTCCGGTTTCCGTCGGGGCCTCGGAACTAACCTGCACTCTCGGTTCCCCGACGTTATTACGTAAGTTCTCGCTAGAAGATGTCGTCTAGTTAAATGTTTCCATTACACCTCGAGGAAAAAAATAGCATCAAAAATAGAAAAACGAAGGGGTGCAATAGGAGGACGGATGAAAAGGTCACCTATCTTAGTACTACTCTCAGCCAAGTACGTATCTGTTCGAAGTTATGATAGGACCCGGTGAATTAGTGCTGGTATGATCTCACCCTTCTGCTTCTCACGCTTATATGTAGATTAACTAGTCTTTCACTACTTCCTCCCTTCATTTTCGCTCCTTTCTCTTACTTTTTACTATGTCTTGGTCCGGTTTCCGTCGGGGCCCGGAACTAACCCGCACTCTCGGTTCCCCGACGTTATTACGTAAGTTCTCGCTAGAAGATGTCGTCTAGTTAAATGTTTCCATTACACCTCGAGGAAAAAAATAGCATCAAAAATAGAAAAACGAAGGGGTGCAATAGGAGGACGGATGAAAAGGTCACCTATCTTAGTACTACTCTCGCCAAGTACGTATCTGTTCGAAGTTATGATAGGACCCGGTGAATTAGTGCCGGTATGATCTCACCCTTCGCTTCTCACGCTCATATGTAGATTAACTAGTCTTTCACTACTTCCTCCCTTCATTTTCCCTCCTTTCTCTTACTTTTTACTATGTCTTGGTCCGGTTTCCGTCGGGGCCTCGGAACTAACCTACACTCTCGGTTCCCCGACGTTATTACGTAAGTTCTCGCTAGAAGATGTCGTCTAGTTAAATGTTTCCATTACACCTCGAGGAAAAAAATAGCATCAAAAATAGAAAAACGAAGGGGTGCAATAGGAGGACGGATGAATAGGTCACCTATCTTAGTACTACTCTCACCAAGTACGTATCCGTTCGAAGTGATGATAGGACCCGGTGAATTAGTGCCGGTATGATCTCACCCTTCGCTTCTCACGCTCATATGTAGATTAACTAGTCTTTCACTACTTCCTCCCTTCATTTTCCCTCCTTTCTTTTACTTTTTACTATGTCTTGGTCCGGTTTCCGTCGGGGCCTAGAACTAACCCGCACTCTCGGTTCCCCGACGTTATTACGTAAGTTCTCGCTAGAAGATGTTGTCTAGTTAAATGTTTCCATTACACCTCGAGGAAAAAAATAGCATCAAAAATTGAAAAACGAAGGGGTGCAATAGGAGGACGGATGAAGAGGTCACCTATCTTAGTACTGCTCTCGGCCAAGTACGTTTATGTTCGAAGTTATGATAGGACCCAGTGAATTAGTGCTGGTATAATCTCACCCTTCTGCTTCTCACGCTCATATGTAGATTAACTAGTCTTTCACTACTTCTTCCCTTCATTTTCGCTCCTTTCTCTTACTTTTTACTATGTCTTGGTCCGGTTTCCGTCGGGGCCCGGAACTAACCTCGCACTCTCGGTTCCCCGACGTTATTACGTAAGTTCTCGCTAGAAGATTTCGTCTAGTTAAATGTTTCCATTACACCTCGAGGAAAAAAATAGCATCAAAAATAGAAAAACGAAGGGGTGCAATAGGAGGACGGATGAAAAGGTCACCTATCTTAGTACTACTCTCGCCCAAGTACGTATCCGTTCGAAGTGATGATAGGACCCGGTGAATTAGTGCCGGTATGATCTCACCCTTCGCTTCTCACGCTCATATGTAGATTAACTAGTCTTTCACTACTTCCTCCCTTCATTTTCCCTCCTTTCTTTTACTTTTTACTATGTCTTGGTCCGGTTTCCGTCGGGGCTCGGAACTAACCCGCACTCTCGGTTCCCCGGCGTTATTACGTAAGTTCTCGCTAGAAGATGTTGTCTAGTTAAATGTTTCCATTACACCTCGAGGAAAAAAATAGCATCAAAAATTGAAAAACGAAGGGGTGCAATAGGAGGACGGATGAAGAGGTCACCTATCTTAGTACTGCTCTCGGCCAAGTACGTTTATGTTCGAACTTATGATGGGACCCAGAATTAGTGCGGGTATAATCTCACCCTTCGCTTCTCACGCTCATATGTAGATTAACTAGTCTTTCACTACTTCTTCCCTTCATTTTCGCTCCTTTCTCTTACTTTTTACTATGTCTTGGTCCGGTTTCCGTCGGGGCCCGGAACTAACCCGCACTCTCGGTTCCCCGACGTTATTACGTAAGTTCTCGCTAGAAGATTTCGTCTAGTTAAATGTTTCCATTACACCTCGAGGAAAAAAATAGCATCAAAAATAGAAAAACGAAGGGGTGCAATAGGAGGACGGATGAAAAGGTCACCTATCTTAGTACTACTCTCGCCCAAGTACGTATCCGTTCGAAGTTATGATAGGACCCGGTGAATTAGTGCCGGTATGATCTCACCCTTCGCTTCTCACGCTCATATGTAGATTAACTAGTCTTTCACTACTTCCTCCCTTCATTTTCCCTCCTTTCTCTTACTTTTTACTATGTCTTGGTCCGGTTTCCGTCGGGGCCTCGGAACTAACCTACACTCTCGGTTCCCCGACGTTATTACGTAAGTTCTCGCTAGAAGATGTCGTCTAGTTAAATGTTTCCATTACACCTCGAGGAAAAAAATAGCATCAAAAATAGAAAAACGAAGGGGTGCAATAGAGGACGGATGAAGAGGTCACCTATCTTAGTACTACTCTCGCCAAGTACGTATCTGTTCGAAGTTATGATAGGACCCGGTGAATTAGTGCCGGTATGATCTCACCCTTCGCTTCTCACGCTCATATGTAGATTAACTAGTCTTTCACTACTTCTTCCCTTCATTTTCCTCTCCTTTCTCTTACTTTTTACTATGTCTTGGTCCGGTTTCCGTCGGGGCCTGAACTAACCTGCACTCTCGGTTCCCCGACGTTATTACGTAAGTTCTCGCTAGAAGATGTTCGTCTAGTTAAATGTTTCCATTACACCTCGAGGAAAAAAATAGCATCAAAAATAGAAAAACGAAGGGGTGCAATAGGAGGACGGATGAATAGGTCACCTATCTTAGTACTACTCTCACCAAGTACGTATCCGTTCGAAGTGATGATAGGACCCGGTGAATTAGTGCCGGTATGATCTCACCCTTCGCTTCTCACGCTCATATGTAGATTAACTAGTCTTTCACTACTTCCTCCCTTCATTTTCCCTCCTTTCTTTTACTTTTTACTATGTCTTGGTCCGGTTTCCGTCGGGGCCTAGAACTAACCCGCACTCTCGGTTCCCCGGCGTTATTACGTAAGTTCTCGCTAGAAGATGTTGTCTAGTTAAATGTTTCCATTACACCTCGAGGAAAAAAATAGCATCAAAAATTGAAAAACGAAGGGGTGCAATAGGAGGACGGATGAAGAGGTCACCTATCTTAGTACTCGCTCTCGGCCAAGTACGTTTATGTTCGAAAGTGATGATGGGACCCAGTGAATTAGTGCGGGTATAATCTCACCCTTCGCTTCTCACGCTCATATGTAGATTAACTAGTCTTTCACTACTTCTTCCCTTCATTTTCGCTCCTTTCTCTTACTTTTTACTATGTCTTGGTCCGGTTTCCGTCGGGGCCTCGGAACTAACCCGCACTCTCGGTTCCCCGACGTTATTACGTAAGTTCTCGCTAGAAGATTTCGTCTAGTTAAATGTTTCCATTACACCTCGAGGAAAAAAATAGCATCAAAAATAGAAAAACGAAGGGGTGCAATAGGAGGACGGATGAAAAGGTCACCTATCTTAGTACTACTCTCACCAAGTACGTATCCGTTCGAAGTGATGATAGGACCCGGTGAATTAGTGCCGGTATGATCTCACCCTTCGCTTCTCACGCTCATATGTAGATTAACTAGTCTTTCACTACTTCCTCCCTTCATTTTCCCTCCTTTCTTTTACTTTTTACTATGTCTTGGTCCGGTTTCCGTCGGGGCCTAGAACTAACCCGCACTCTCGGTTCCCCGGCGTTATTACGTAAGTTCTCGCTAGAAGATGTTGTCTAGTTAAATGTTTCCATTACACCTCGAGGAAAAAAATAGCATCAAAAATTGAAAAACGAAGGGGTGCAATAGGAGGACGGATGAAGAGGTCACCTATCTTAGTACTGCTCTCGGCCAAGTACGTTTATGTTCGAAGTGATGATGGGACCCGTTGAATTAGTGCGGGTATAATCTCACCCTTCGCTTCTCACGCTCATATGTAGATTAACTAGTCTTTCACTACTTCTTCCCTTCATTTTCGCTCCTTTCTCTTACTTTTTACTATGTCTTGGTCCGGTTTCCGTCGGGGCCTCGGAACTAACCTCGCACTCTCGGTTCCCCGACGTTATTACGTAAGTTCTCGCTAGAAGATTTCGTCTAGTTAAATGTTTCCATTACACCTCGAGGAAAAAAATAGCATCAAAAATAGAAAAACGAAGGGGTGCAATAGGAGGACGGATGAAAAGGTCACCTATCTTAGTACTACTCTCGCCCAAGTACGTATCCGTTCGAAGTGATGATAGGACCCGGTGAATTAGTGCCGGTATGATCTCACCCTTCGCTTCTCACGCTCATATGTAGATTAACTAGTCTTTCACTACTTCCTCCCTTCATTTTCCCTCCTTTCTTTTACTTTTTACTATGTCTTGGTCCGGTTTCCGTCGGGGCCTAGAACTAACCCGCACTCTCGGTTCCCCGGCGTTATTACGTAAGTTCTCGCTAGAAGATGTTGTCTAGTTAAATGTTTCCATTACACCTCGAGGAAAAAAATAGCATCAAAAATTGAAAAACGAAGGGGTGCAATAGGAGGACGGATGAAGAGGTCACCTATCTTAGTACTGGCTCTCGGCCAAGTACGTTTATGTTCGCAACTGATGATGGGACCTGGAAATTAGTGCGGGTATAATCTCACCCTTCGCTTCTCACGCTCATATGTAGATTAACTAGTCTTTCACTACTTCTTCCCTTCATTTTCGCTCCTTTCTCTTACTTTTTACTATGTCTTGGTCCGGTTTCCGTCGGGGCCTCGGAACTAACCTCGCACTCTCGGTTCCCCGACGTTATTACGTAAGTTCTCGCTAGAAGATTTCGTCTAGTTAAATGTTTCCATTACACCTCGAGGAAAAAAATAGCATCAAAAATAGAAAAACGAAGGGGTGCAATAGGAGGACGGATGAAAAGGTCACCTATCTTAGTACTACTCTCGCCCAAGTACGTATCCGTTCGAAGTGATGATAGGACCCGGTGAATTAGTGCCGGTATGATCTCACCCTTCGCTTCTCACGCTCATATGTAGATTAACTAGTCTTTCACTACTTCCTCCCTTCATTTTCCCTCCTTTCTTTTACTTTTTACTATGTCTTGGTCCGGTTTCCGTCGGGGCCTAGAACTAACCCGCACTCTCGGTTCCCCGGCGTTATTACGTAAGTTCTCGCTAGAAGATGTTGTCTAGTTAAATGTTTCCATTACACCTCGAGGAAAAAAATAGCATCAAAAATTGAAAAACGAAGGGGTGCAATAGGAGGACGGATGAAGAGGTCACCTATCTTAGTATCGCTCTCGGCCAAGTACGTTTATGTTCGCAAGTGATGATGGGACCCGTTGAATTAGTGCGGGTATAATCTCACCCTTCGCTTCTCACGCTCATATGTAGATTAACTAGTCTTTCACTACTTCTTCCCTTCATTTTCGCTCCTTTCTCTTACTTTTTACTATGTCTTGGTCCGGTTTCCGTCGGGGCCCGGAACTAACCTCCGCACTCTCGGTTCCCCGACGTTATTACGTAAGTTCTCGCTAGAAGATTTCGTCTAGTTAAATGTTTCCATTACACCTCGAGGAAAAAAATAGCATCAAAAATAGAAAAACGAAGGGGTGCAATAGGAGGACGGATGAAAAGGTCACCTATCTTAGTACTACTCTCACCAAGTACGTATCCGTTCGAAGTGATGATAGGACCCGGTGAATTAGTGCCGGTATGATCTCACCCTTCGCTTCTCACGCTCATATGTAGATTAACTAGTCTTTCACTACTTCCTCCCTTCATTTTCCCTCCTTTCTTTTACTTTTTACTATGTCTTGGTCCGGTTTCCGTCGGGGCCTAGAACTAACCTCGCACTCTCGGTTCCCCGACGTTATTACGTAAGTTCTCGCTAGAAGATGTTGTCTAGTTAAATGTTTCCATTACACCTCGAGGAAAAAAATAGCATCAAAAATTGAAAAACGAAGGGGTGCAATAGGAGGACGGATGAAGAGGTCACCTATCTTAGTACTGGCTCTCGGCCAAGTACGTTTATGTTCGAAGTGATGATGGGACCCGTGAATTAGTGCGGGTATAATCTCACCCTTCGCTTCTCACGCTCATATGTAGATTAACTAGTCTTTCACTACTTCTTCCCTTCATTTTCGCTCCTTTCTCTTACTTTTTACTATGTCTTGGTCCGGTTTCCGTCGGGGCCGGAACTAACCCGCACTCTCGGTTCCCCGACGTTATTACGTAAGTTCTCGCTAGAAGATTTCGTCTAGTTAAATGTTTCCATTACACCTCGAGGAAAAAAATAGCATCAAAAATAGAAAAACGAAGGGGTGCAATAGGAGGACGGATGAAAAGGTCACCTATCTTAGTACTACTCTCGCCAAGTACGTATCCGTTCGAAGTGATGATAGGACCCGGTGAATTAGTGCCGGTATGATCTCACCCTTCGCTTCTCACGCTCATATGTAGATTAACTAGTCTTTCACTACTTCCTCCCTTCATTTTCCCTCCTTTCTTTTACTTTTTACTATGTCTTGGTCCGGTTTCCGTCGGGGCCTAGAACTAACCCGCACTCTCGGTTCCCCGACGTTATTACGTAAGTTCTCGCTAGAAGATGTTGTCTAGTTAAATGTTTCCATTACACCTCGAGGAAAAAAATAGCATCAAAAATTGAAAAACGAAGGGGTGCAATAGGAGGACGGATGAAGAGGTCACCTATCTTAGTACTCGCTCTCGGCCAAGTACGTTTATGTTCGCAAAGGATGATGGGACCCGGTGAATTAGTGCGGGTATAATCTCACCCTTCGCTTCTCACGCTCATATGTAGATTAACTAGTCTTTCACTACTTCTTCCCTTCATTTTCGCTCCTTTCTCTTACTTTTTACTATGTCTTGGTCCGGTTTCCGTCGGGGCTCGGAACTAACCTCGCACTCTCGGTTCCCCGACGTTATTACGTAAGTTCTCGCTAGAAGATTTCGTCTAGTTAAATGTTTCCATTACACCTCGAGGAAAAAAATAGCATCAAAAATAGAAAAACGAAGGGGTGCAATAGGAGGACGGATGAAAAGGTCACCTATCTTAGTACTACTCTCACCCAAGTACGTATCCGTTCGAAGTGATGATAGGACCCGGTGAATTAGTGCCGGTATAATCTCACCCTTCGCTTCTCACGCTCATATGTAGATTAACTAGTCTTTCACTACTTCCTCCCTTCATTTTCCCTCCTTTCTTTTACTTTTTACTATGTCTTGGTCCGGTTTCCGTCGGGGCCTAGAACTAACCCGCACTCTCGGTTCCCCGGCGTTATTACGTAAGTTCTCGCTAGAAGATGTTGTCTAGTTAAATGTTTCCATTACACCTCGAGGAAAAAAATAGCATCAAAAATTGAAAAACGAAGGGGTGCAATAGGAGGACGGATGAAGAGGTCACCTATCTTAGTACTCGCTCTCGGCCAAGTACGTTTATGTTCGCAAGTTGATGATGGGACCCGCTGAATTAGTGCGGGTATAATCTCACCCTTCGCTTCTCACGCTCATATGTAGATTAACTAGTCTTTCACTACTTCTTCCCTTCATTTTCGCTCCTTTCTCTTACTTTTTACTATGTCTTGGTCCGGTTTCCGTCGGGGCCTCGGAACTAACCTGCACTCTCGGTTCCCCGACGTTATTACGTAAGTTCTCGCTAGAAGATTTCGTCTAGTTAAATGTTTCCATTACACCTCGAGGAAAAAAATAGCATCAAAAATAGAAAAACGAAGGGGTGCAATAGGAGGACGGATGAAAAGGTCACCTATCTTAGTACTACTCTCAGCCAAGTACGTATCTGTTCGAAGTGATGATAGGACCCGGTGAATTAGTGCTGGTATAATCTCACCCTTCTGCTTCTCACGCTCATATGTAGATTAACTAGTCTTTCACTACTTCCTCCCTTCATTTTCCCTCCTTTCTTTTACTTTTTACTATGTCTTGGTCCGGTTTCCGTCGGGGCCTAGAACTAACTCCGCACTCTCGGTTCCCCGCGTTATTACGTAAGTTCTCGCTAGAAGATGTTGTCTAGTTAAATGTTTCCATTACACCTCGAGGAAAAAAATAGCATCAAAAATTGAAAAACGAAGGGGTGCAATAGGAGGACGGATGAAGAGGTCACCTATCTTAGTACTGGCTCTCGGCCAAGTACGTTTATGTTCGCAAAGTGATGATGGGACCCGGTGAATTAGTGCGGGTATAATCTCACCCTTCGCTTCTCACGCTCATATGTAGATTAACTAGTCTTTCACTACTTCTTCCCTTCATTTTCGCTCCTTTCTCTTACTTTTTACTATGTCTTGGTCCGGTTTCCGTCGGGGCCTCGGAACTAACCCGCACTCTCGGTTCCCCGACGTTATTACGTAAGTTCTCGCTAAAAGATTTCGTCTAGTTAAATGTTTCCATTACACCTCGAGGAAAAAAATAGCATCAAAAATAGAAAAACGAAGGGGTGCAATAGGAGGACGGATGAAAAGGTCACCTATCTTAGTACTACTCTCAGCCAAGTACGTATCTGTTCGAAGTGATGATAGGACCCGGTGAATTAGTGCTGGTATAATCTCACCCTTCTGCTTCTCACGCTCATATGTAGATTAACTAGTCTTTCACTACTTCCTCCCTTCATTTTCCCTCCTTTCTTTTACTTTTTACTATGTCTTGGTCCGGTTTCCGTCGGGGCCTAGAACTAACCCGCACTCTCGGTTCCCCGGCGTTATTACGTAAGTTCTCGCTAGAAGATGTTGTCTAGTTAAATGTTTCCATTACACCTCGAGGAAAAAAATAGCATCAAAAATTGAAAAACGAAGGGGTGCAATAGGAGGACGGATGAAGAGGTCACCTATCTTAGTACTCGCTCTCGGCCAAGTACGTTTATGTTCGCAGTGATGATGGGACCCGGTGAATTAGTGCGGGTATAATCTCACCCTTCGCTTCTCACGCTCATATGTAGATTAACTAGTCTTTCACTACTTCTTACCTTCATTTTCGCTCCTTTCTCTTACTTTTTACTATGTCTTGGTCCGGTTTCCGTCGGGGCCCGGAACTAACCTGCACTCTCGGTTCCCCGACGTTATTACGTAAGTTCTCGCTAGAAGATTTCGTCTAGTTAAATGTTTCCATTACACCTCGAGGAAAAAAATAGCATCAAAAATAGAAAAACGAAGGGGTGCAATAGGAGGACGGATGAAAAGGTCACCTATCTTAGTACTACTCTCGCCCAAGTACGTATCCGTTCGAAGTTATGATAGGACCCGGTGAATTAGTGCCGGTATGATCTCACCCTTCGCTTCTCACGCTCATATGTAGATTAACTAGTCTTTCACTACTTCCTCCCTTCATTTTCCCTCCTTTCTCTTACTTTTTACTATGTCTTGGTCTCCGGTTTCCGTCGGGGCCTGGAACTAACCCGCACTCTCGGTTCCCCGACGTTATTACGTAAGTTCTCGCTAGAAGATGTCGTCTAGTTAAATGTTTCCATTACACCTCGAGGAAAAAAATAGCATCAAAAATAGAAAAACGAAGGGGTGCAATAGGAGGACGGATGAAAAGGTCACCTATCTTAGTACTACTCAGCCAAGTACGTATTTGTTCGAAGTGATGATAGGACCCGGTGAATTAGTGCCGGTATGATCTCACCCTTCGCTTCTCACGCTCATATGTAGATTAACTAGTCTTTCACTACTTCCTCCCTTCATTTTCCCTCCTTTCTTTTACTTTTTACTATGTCTTGGTCCGGTTTCCGTCGGGGCCTAGAACTAACCTCGCACTCTCGGTTCCCCGGCGTTATTACGTAAGTTCTCGCTAGAAGATGTTGTCTAGTTAAATGTTTCCATTACACCTCGAGGAAAAAAATAGCATCAAAAATTGAAAAACGAAGGGGTGCAATAGGAGGACGGATGAAGAGGTCACCTATCTTAGTACTCGCTCTCGGCCAAGTACGTTTATGTTCGCAAAGTGATGATGGGACCCGGTGAATTAGTGCGGGTATAATCTCACCCTTCGCTTCTCACGCTCATATGTAGATTAACTAGTCTTTCACTACTTCTTCCCTTCATTTTCGCTCCTTTCTCTTACTTTTTACTATGTCTTGGTCCGGTTTCCGTCGGGGCCTCGGAACTAACCCGCACTCTCGGTTCCCCGACGTTATTACGTAAGTTCTCGCTAGAAGATTTCGTCTAGTTAAATGTTTCCATTACACCTCGAGGAAAAAAATAGCATCAAAAATAGAAAAACGAAGGGGTGCAATAGGAGGACGGATGAAAAGGTCACCTATCTTAGTACTACTCTCAGCCAAGTACGTATCTGTTCGAAGTGATGATAGGACCCGGTGAATTAGTGCTGGTATAATCTCACCCTTCTGCTTCTCACGCTCATATGTAGATTAACTAGTCTTTCACTACTTCCTCCCTTCATTTTCCCTCCTTTCTTTTACTTTTTACTATGTCTTGGTCCGGTTTCCGTCGGGGCCTAGAACTAACCCGCACTCTCGGTTCCCCGGCGTTATTACGTAAGTTCTCGCTAGAAGATGTTGTCTAGTTAAATGTTTCCATTACACCTCGAGGAAAAAAATAGCATCAAAAATTGAAAAACGAAGGGGTGCAATAGGAGGACGGATGAAGAGGTCACCTATCTTAGTACTCGCTCTCGGCCAAGTACGTTTATGTTCGCAAGTGATGATGGGACCCGTGAATTAGTGCGGGTATAATCTCACCCTTCGCTTCTCACGCTCATATGTAGATTAACTAGTCTTTCACTACTTCTTCCCTTCATTTTCGCTCCTTTCTCTTACTTTTTACTATGTCTTGGTCCGGTTTCCGTCGGGGCTCGGAACTAACCCGCACTCTCGGTTCCCCGACGTTATTACGTAAGTTCTCGCTAGAAGATTTCGTCTAGTTAAATGTTTCCATTACACCTCGAGGAAAAAAATAGCATCAAAAATAGAAAAACGAAGGGGTGCAATAGGAGGACGGATGAAAAGGTCACCTATCTTAGTACTACTCTCACCCAAGTACGTATCCGTTCGAAGTGATGATAGGACCCGGTGAATTAGTGCCGGTATGATCTCACCCTTCGCTTCTCACGCTCATATGTAGATTAACTAGTCTTTCACTACTTCCTCCCTTCATTTTCCCTCCTTTCTTTTGCTTTTTACTATGTCTTGGTCTGGTTTCCGTCGGGGCCTAGAACTAACCCGCACTCTCGGTTCCCCGGCGTTATTACGTAAGTTCTGCTAGAAGATGTTGTCTAGTTAAATGTTTCCATTACACCTCGAGGAAAAAAATAGCATCAAAAATTGAAAAACGAAGGGGTGCAATAGGAGGACGGATGAAGAGGTCACCTATCTTAGTACTGCTCTCGGCCAAGTACGTTTATGTTCGCAAGTGATGATGGGACCCAGTGAATTAGTGCGGGTATAATCTCACCCTTGTGCTTCTCACGCTCATATGTAGATTAACTAGTCTTTCACTACTTCTTCCCTTCATTTTCGCTCCTTTCTCTTACTTTTTACTATGTCTTGGTCCGGTTTCCGTCGGGGCCCGGAACTAACCTCCGCACTCTCGGTTCCCCGACGTTATTACGTAAGTTCTCGCTAGAAGATTTCGTCTAGTTAAATGTTTCCATTACACCTCGAGGAAAAAAATAGCATCAAAATTAGAAAAACGAAGGGGTGCAATAGGAGGACGGATGAAAAGGTCACCTATCTTAGTACTACTCTCAGCCAAGTACGTATTTGTTCGAAGTGATGATAGGACCCGGTGGATTAGTGCCGGTATAATCTCACCCTTCTGCTTCTCACGCTCATATGTAGATTAACTAGTCTTTCACTACTTCCTCCCTTCATTTTCCCTCCTTTCTTTTACTTTTTACTATGTCTTGGTCCGGTTTCCGTCGGGGCCTAGAACTAACCTCGCACTCTCGGTTCCCCGGCGTTATTACGTAAGTTCTCGCTAGAAGATGTTGTCTAGTTAAATGTTTCCATTACACCTCGAGGAAAAAAATAGCATCAAAAATTGAAAAACGAAGGGGTGCAATAGGAGGACGGATGAAGAGGTCACCTATCTTAGTACTGCTCTCGGCCAAGTACGTTTATGTTCGAACTTATGATAGGACCCAGTGAATTAGTGCTGGTATAATCTCACCCTTCTGCTTCTCACGCTCATATGTAGATTAACTAGTCTTTCACTACTTCTTCCCTTCATTTTCGCTCCTTTCTCTTACTTTTTACTATGTCTTGGTCCGGTTTCCGTCGGGGCTCGGAACTAACCTACACTCTCGGTTCCCCGACGTTATTACGTAAGTTCTCGCTATAAGATTTCGTCTAGTTAAATGTTTCCATTACACCTCGAGGAAAAAAATAGCATCAAAAATAGAAAAACGAAGGGGTGCAATAGGAGGACGGATGAATAGGTCACCTATCTTAGTACTACTCTCAGCCAAGTACGTATCTGTTCGAAGTTATGATAGGACCCGGTGAATTAGTGCCGGTATGATCTCACCCTTCGCTTCTCACGCTCATATGTAGATTAACTAGTCTTTCACTACTTCCTCCCTTCATTTTCCCTCCTTTCTCTTACTTTTTACTATGTCTTGGTCTGGTTTCCGTCGGGGCCTAGAACTAACCTACACTCTCGGTTCCCCGACGTTATTACGGAAGTTCTGCTAGAAGATGTCGTCTAGTTAAATGTTTCCATTACACCTCGAGGAAAAAAATAGCATCAAAAATAGAAAAACGAAGGGGTGCAATAGGAGGACGGATGAATAGGGTCACCTATCTTAGTACTACTCTCACCAAGTACGTATCCTGTTCGAAGTGATGATAGGACCCGGTGAATTAGTGCCGGTATGATCTCACCCTTCGCTTCTCACGCTCATATGTAGATTAACTAGTCTTTCACTACTTCCTCCCTTCATTTTCCCTCCTTTCTTTTACTTTTTACTATGTCTTGGTCCGGTTTCCGTCTGGGCCTAGGAACTAACCCGCACTCTCGGTTCCCCGGCGGTATTACGTAAGTTCTCGCTAGAAGATGTTGTCTAGTTAAATGTTTCCATTACACCTCGAGGAAAAAAATAGCATCAAAAATTGAAAAACGAAGGGGTGCAATAGGAGGACGGATGAAGAGGTCACCTATCTTAGTACTGGCTCTCGGCCAAGTACGTTTATGTTCGCAACTGATGATGGGACCCAGTGAATTAGTGCGGGTATAATCTCACCCTTCGCTTCTCACGCTCATATGTAGATTAACTAGTCTTTCACTACTTCTTCCCTTCATTTTCGCTCCTTTCTCTTACTTTTTACT
Organism: Linum usitatissimum; assembly: GCA_030674075.2. NCBI lineage: Eukaryota > Viridiplantae > Streptophyta > Magnoliopsida > Malpighiales > Linaceae > Linum > Linum usitatissimum. The sequence continues at coordinate 3,288 of JAUJYP020000475.1, read as the reverse complement.
ATGTCTTGGTCCGGTTTCCGTCGGGGCCCGGAACTAACCCGCACTCTCGGTTCCCCGACGTTATTACGTAAGTTCTCGCTAGAAGATTTCGTCTAGTTAAATGTTTCCATTACACCTCGAGGAAAAAAATAGCATCAAAAATAGAAAAACGAAGGGGTGCAATAGGAGGACGGATGAAAAGGTCACCTATCTTAGTACTACTCTCAGCCAAGTACGTATCTGTTCGAAGTGATGATAGGACCCGGTGAATTAGTGCTGGTATGATCTCACCCTTCGCTTCTCACGCTCATATGTAGATTAACTAGTCTTTCACTACTTCCTCCCTTCATTTTCCCTCCTTTCTTTTACTTTTTACTATGTCTTGTCCGGTTTCCGTCGGGGCCTAGAACTAACCCGCACTCTCGGTTCCCCGGCGTTATTACGTAAGTTCTCGCTAGAAGATGTTGTCTAGTTAAATGTTTCCATTACACCTCGAGGAAAAAAATAGCATCAAAAATTGAAAAACGAAGGGGTGCAATAGGAGGACGGATGAAGAGGTCACCTATCTTAGTACTCGCTCTCGGCCAAGTACGTTTATGTTCGAACTTATGATGGGACCCGTGAATTAGTGCCGGTATGATCTCACCCTTCGCTTCTCACGCTCATATGTAGATTAACTAGTCTTTCACTACTTCTTCCCTTCATTTTCCCTCCTTTCTCTTACTTTTTACTATGTCTTGGTCCGGTTTCCGTCGGGGCCTCGGAACTAACCTACGCACTCTCGGTTCCCCGACGTTATTACGTAAGTTCTCGCTAGAAGATTTCGTCTAGTTAAATGTTTCCATTACACCTCGAGGAAAAAAATAGCATCAAAAATAGAAAAACGAAGGGGTGCAATAGGAGGACGGATGAATAGGTCACCTATCTTAGTACTACTCTCGCCCAAGTACGTATCCGTTCGAAGTTATGATAGGACCCGGTGAATTAGTGCCGGTATGATCTCACCCTTCTGCTTCTCACGCTCATATGTAGATTAACTAGTCTTTCACTACTTCCTCCCTTCATTTTCCCTCCTTTCTCTTACTTTTTACTATGTCTTGGTCTGGTTTCCGTCGGGGCCTGGAACTAACCTACACTCTCGGTTCCCCGACGTTATTACGTAAGTTCTGCTAGAAGATGTTGTCTAGTTAAATGTTTCCATTACACCTCGAGGAAAAAAATAGCATCAAAAATTGAAAAACGAAGGGGTGCAATAGGAGGACGGATGAAGAGGTCACCTATCTTAGTACTGCTCTCGGCCAAGTACGTTTATGTTCGAAGTGATGATGGGACCCGAAGAATTAGTGCGGGTATAATCTCACCCTTCGCTTCTCACGCTCATATGTAGATTAACTAGTCTTTCACTACTTCTTCCCTTCATTTTCGCTCCTTTCTCTTACTTTTTACTATGTCTTGGTCCGGTTTCCGTCGGGGCCTCGGAACTAACCCGCACTCTCGGTTCCCCGACGTTATTACGTAAGTTCTGCTAGAAGATTTCGTCTAGTTAAATGTTTCCATTACACCTCGAGGAAAAAAATAGCATCAAAAATAGAAAAACGAAGGGGTGCAATAGGAGGACGGATGAAAAGGTCACCTATCTTAGTACTACTCTCAGCCAAGTACGTATCTGTTTGAAGTTATGATAGGACCCGGTGAATTAGTGCTGGTATGATCTCACCCTTCTGCTTCTCACGCTCATATGTAGATTAACTAGTCTTTCACTACTTCCTCCCTTCATTTTCCCTCCTTTCTCTTACTTTTTACTATGTCTTGGTCCGGTTTCCGTTGGGGCCTCGGAACTAACCCGCACTCTCGGTTCCCCGACGTTATTACGTAAGTTCTCGCTAGAAGATGTTGTCTAGTTAAATGTTTCCATTACACCTCGAGGAAAAAAATAGCATCAAAAATTGAAAAACGAAGGGGTGCAATAGGAGGACGGATGAAGAGGTCACCTATCTTAGTACTGCTCTCGGCCAAGTACGTTTATGTTCGAACTTATGATAGGACCCAGTGAATTAGTGCTGGTATAATCTCACCCTTCTGCTTCTCACGCTCATATGTAGATTAACTAGTCTTTCACTACTTCTTCCCTTCATTTTCGCTCCTTTCTCTTACTTTTTACTATGTCTTGGTCCGGTTTCCGTCGGGGCTCGGAACTAACCTACACTCTCGGTTCCCCGACGTTATTACGTAAGTTCTCGCTAGAAGATGTTCGTCTAGTTAAATGTTTCCATTACACCTCGAGGAAAAAAATAGCATCAAAAATAGAAAAACGAAGGGGTGCAATAGGAGGACGGATGAATAGGTCACCTATCTTAGTACTACTCTCGCCCAAGTACGTATCTCGTTCGAAGTTATGATAGGACCCGTGAATTAGTGCGGTATGATCTCACCCTTCGCTTCTCACGCTCATATGTAGATTAACTAGTCTTTCACTACTTCCTCCCTTCATTTTCCCTCCTTTCTCTTACTTTTTACTATGTCTTGGTCCGGTTTCCGTCGGGGCCGGAACTAACCCACACTCTCGGTTCCCCGACGTTATTACGTAAGTTCTGCTAGAAGATGTCGTCTAGTTAAATGTTTCCATTACACCTCGAGGAAAAAAATAGCATCAAAAATAGAAAAACGAAGGGGTGCAATAGGAGGACGGATGAATAGGTCACCTATCTTAGTACTACTCTCAGCCAAGTACGTATCTGTTCGAAGTGATGATAGGACCCGTGAATTAGTGCTGGTATGATCTCACCCTTCTGCTTCTCACGCTCATATGTAGATTAACTAGTCTTTCACTACTTCCTCCCTTCATTTTCCCTCCTTTCTTTTACTTTTTACTATGTCTTGGTCCGGTTTCCGTCGGGGCCTAGGAACTAACTCCGCACTCTCGGTTCCCCGACGTTATTACGTAAGTTCTCGCTAGAAGATTTCGTCTAGTTAAATGTTTCCATTACACCTCGAGGAAAAAAATAGCATCAAAAATAGAAAAACGAAGGGGTGCAATAGGAGGACGGATGAAAAGGTCACCTATCTTAGTACTACTCTCAGCCAAGTACGTATTTGTTCGAAGTGATGATAGGACCCTTGAATTAGTGCCGGTATGATCTCACCCTTCGCTTCTCACGCTTATATGTAGATTAACTAGTCTTTCACTACTTCCTCCCTTCATTTTCCCTCCTTTCTCTTACTTTTTACTATGTCTTGGTCCGGTTTCCGTCGCGCCCGGAACTAACCTCGCACTCCCGCCTCCCCCGACGTTATTACGTAAGTTCCCGC